>JAQFXT010000133.1:0-73943 GCA_034683725.1 Strigamia crassipes
GCGAGCATTGTGATATTCAAATAAGATAGTGATTCCACATTTAGTTTCAATTTTTCACTTTTAGCTGCCAAATTGTCGGTGTGTTTTGTAGATGTGTTGGGGCCATGATATATGATAGTGTGTCAAGATTAGATATATGTATGCAGTGTGTGCAGTTGACAGTAGAAAAGTTTGATAATGCTAAACTAGCATTTTACATTTCTCAAAATCTCTAATAACAAAACTAGGTTTCCAGTACAAATGTCTTACAAATTCACCAAAAGATGAAAAAAGAAATTGTCAACAAAAGACCAGCAATTTGTTCCAAATTGAAAGAGTATGAAATTTAACCTTCGTTCAGCTGACATAAAAAGTGAAAGTTGATGAGTCAACCTGGGCCACTTTTGACACACAAAAACATCATTAGATGCAGAACTAATGACAATTTTTATAGTCTAGTTAGCAGCCCCAGAATGCCACGGAAAAGACCAATATTCCCCATTATAAATTCACGCAATTCATTAAACAAAATCTACCAAACCTCCTAACTCAAAATATTAACAAAATAAAAGTTAAATATCTCATCAGATAAGTGTTGCACCTGACTCAAGTTCATTGATCCACGTATTACGCAACTCATTTCGGATGGGTTAAATAAAAAAATAATAATTCAGGTCAAACACCCTTCAATTACGAACGTCCTTCCTAAATTTCATTGGTCAAGGTCACGAGTTTTTCACCGTTCCTTTCGCTTAATGATTGGGATTAGGTCAAAGCTGAAACACATACCATTCGGCGAAAACATAAATTCACTCTCCCTCAAACATCATTTATATTTATCTAACTTCCAAATTGCAAAATAATAATCTAGGTTTACACGGTCAATGACACCAGGCAAACACTAAATTACTTTCATTGCTCTCGTGTGTGTGTGTGTATAACAATTAAACACTAATTCACGACAAGTCAATTGTGCGACAACTGTATGACTATTTTCAAAAAATATATCAACAAGCCTTTGTCTATTGTAAAATTTAAGTAGGTAAATAAGAGCGGGCAATAGTCTTCCTTTATTCAACATTTAGATGTAGAATGTGGCAAATCTTTGATTGGACACTCAAGAATTGTAGGAGGAAGTAGTGCTGCGTCTGGGGAATTTCCATGGATGGTAGATTAAACCTAGTGCTAAAAACAAACATTTTAAATTCAAATCCGTGTCCATTTATCTAGGTATCGATTCAGTTTAGAAACGAGCATTACTGTGGAGGAGCATTAATAGCCAGTCAATGGATATTAACTGCTTCCCATTGTTTATACAGGTAATTACATCGATAAAGCTTAACGTTGTTGATTCTTTATTCAATTTTACAGTTCCAGAATACGAAATAACCTTAAAGACATTTCCGTCCAAGTCGGCATCAATAACCAAGACGAAATGAAACCACCGACCAGCAGTGCAGTAGACAAGATAATACTGCATCCACAGTTTAAAACTCACAATTACATCAATGATATCGCACTATTAAGATTAAAAGAGCCGGTTAAAATCAGCCGATTCTCATTACCAGTTTGTTTACCCCAGGATGAAGATGAACTATACATTGGGCGAGAGGCTGTTGTAACTGGATGGGGATGGATGAGTGAAAAACCGAGAGGTAATTTAGAACAAAATTAATTAACCAAACTGTGGAATAAATGGGTAGTCATCTCCGAAGGAAGTTTTACAAATAATGGCAAACGAATTGCCTCTATTATTACCGTATTCTGAATTAAATGTTAATTAACAGCTAGTCACGACCACGTTTATGTTGATTACAAAACATTTTCACTGAAACCCTTGCATTATACACCTTGCCATAAAATTAAAAATGAGGGCAAAAAAATTAACGGCAGTAATTACGTCACGTTACCTCATTCAAAAATGTGTCTGCATGTAACAGTAATTTTGAAATATTGATTTTATTTGAATTTAGGTGGACACAAGCCGAATTCGATGCAAAAACTAACTGTAAAAGTCATCGATAACCGAATGTGCTCAATTTGGTATAAAGAAGCCAACTATCCGTTGCAAATACAACCGGTTCAGTTGTGTGCCGGCTATAAAGAAGGTGGTAAAGATTCATGCGAGGTATTATAATGATAAATTGATACAGTCGAACCTCTTTATAACGAATCGCAAGGGATCCAAGAAATCTGTTCGTTGTAACGAAAGTTTGTAATAACTAATTTTTTTTTCCAGCTCTGTAGTTGAAAACAAATTTATTTTTATCATGAAAAACATTATTTATTCACATACGTGGTGCTTTTTGTTTGGGTTTACATTTTGACAGTATTTAAAAAATTAAAATGTTCATTTTTATTAATTTAAAAAATAAAATCTTCTGGCACTTTGCATGTGGATAAGTGAGCCATGTGATTAATTTTCAAAATTCGTTAAAACGTAGGCTTGTGGGTATTAGAGTGTTCGTAAAATCTTTACGACGAATAATTCGTAATATCAAAATTTGTTATATCGAATTCTTTTAACGTGGTGTTCTATGGCAAACCAACCAAATCATTAAAAAAATTTGTTATAACAAAAATTCGGTGTTTCGCAGTTTGTTAGAACGAAATTCAACTGTATTATCAGATTAACATTTGATTTTTTTGTTTGATTTTTTTGTTTTTAATTTCGAACTAGGGTGATTCAGGCGGTCCTTTGATAGTTAAAGAAGGAAACACTTACAAGGTTATTGGAATTGTGTCATCAGGACTTGGATGTGCAAGACCTTCTTTGCCAGGCCTCTATTCGAGAGTCACACCTTTCCTGCGTTGGATTAATAATTCTATAAAAACATAAGTTTTGGATTGCAGCGACATGTCAATATTGAATGATGTTAATAGTTTTTAGTAGTTTTGTACCTTAAGGTTTCATTACTGGGTTATTTCCTTTGTATAAGAAATAGTCTAGTCATTTACAGTTGTGTAAATACGTCACCTCATTTGCGGTTCCTAATAATAATATTTGTGTATGATCGAAATATTTCGACATTTGAAGATAGTTAACATAATTATACACCCAGGATTAAAAGTACTTCAAAAAATATTACAAAAAGGTGCAATATAATTATGTTAAACAATAAATTATTTGTTTTGTTTGTCGTTCTTTTAATTCAAAATTTCATCGTTCATTGAGAAGCAGCCGTTTGTATTTAACGTACAAATGGTCAGCACGTACCTTGTGATTGCTGCTCAGTAGTTAAGAACGACGTAAACCCCAGTTTTCTGTGATCAAAAGCATTTTCTTTCAAGAATTTGGTGTCCTTTGTCATTTTCGGTCTCCGGCGTTGTCAGTTGTCACTCGGTCCAATCCAAACATTCATGTCCTCTGATTTAAAAAAAATAAGAAAAAAAAAGCCGGATAGTTTAAATAGTCCATTGAAGTTAATTTGAAATAAAAACTTACGTTTCATTGCCTCTAAAAAGTATATGTACTCTTGCTTTTGTTATGATGACGATTAGAGAAGTGCGCCGCCATTTCTTTAACAGGCGTCACGTGAGCTAGTCAGCACGTGACTGAAATTCCTGCCTACGCTACGCCGCCTACCGTAAACATCTATATCAACAAATACGTAGCGTTGTGTGCATAGCATACTTAAAAATCAGAATTTTTACATACGAAACATTAACACCTGATAAAATCGTTCGAATTCGAAGCATTTAGTCATAGAATTTTTTTTTACAATACTATTTTTAATTGCATCAATAATACATTTTACAGTTACAATTTTAGGAAAAAAGTTTCAGTTTAATCACACAAATAAAAAATACGTATAGTAGAGTTTAGGAATATGTGATAGTCTTGCAAGATCAAGATGTTTTTAGTTTCGTTTAAAAGCATCACGCTGGCATGTATAAAAATTTTGTAGATCATCGGTTGTCGCTTGGCTTGCACATTGGCGACTCTTATATGTAAAAAAAAAAAAATCATTAGCGCATGAAATAAATAAAAAACAAATTACTTACGACTAATTCGCCAAAACGGTGGAAAATGCACTGCAAAATTCTTGCAGTATCAATTTTAGATCTCTCGGAAGCAGCGATGCTACTACAATCAGCATACTTTAAAACGAGACGAATATTATTACATTAACTTGCCCTTTCAATTTTTTTATAATTGAGGTTTCATTTTTATAAATACTTACATCTGTTCCAAGATAATTCTTCACACATTCACCCAATCTGGTAGAATCAAAATTTTGTCGGCCAAATCCAAGCTGTAAAATTGAGCCCACCATATTACATTTTAAATACCGGCATTAAAATACGACAAAATAAAACTTACTCCGGGTCCAGGACGACCGAAACGTTCTTCGTTTTCCGGTTCATCATTATTCTGCTCTACAATTCGTGACTCGTTGAAACACTGAACGCAAGCGTCAGTCTGTAAAAACAAAATAAATAAATAAATAATTTTTTTCATATTCCATACCGTATATACATATATGTATATATACATATTCACAAGATTTACTTACACTAGTAGCCTCGTCGTTACTCGCTTGTACGCATTCACTTCTTAGAAAATCACCACGACTTCCAAACCCATGGCCAAAATGAGCATCACTCACCTAAAACACATCACCACTACATTACTCTTTTACCTTCATAACTCTAATTAATTATTTAAATAATAACTCACATAACTGCAAAGAAAAAGGACAGCAATAGATGCAAAAACTGTGTAACCCATTGCGATCAGATTTAGTACGGTAACTGAAAACCAAGATTACGGTGTTCTTTTATATACAACCATCAATGTGATATGATTCAGTCTTCCTGAATGAGGAAAGTAAAACGGTTTGTGTACTAAACAAATGCCATCCATTTCCTTTTCCCGTACATATGAATATGGTTCGAAGAATCAAGGTAAATTGCAGTAACATTATGCGTTGTCATAACAATAGACTGAGTAGTCGTAACTCATAAAAAAAATTGAGCAATGTTATTGTGTTCACAGTGTCATTACTAAATAAATCAGCGATCAGACATGCATGTTCCATTCGCATCCTTTCAATATGTAGACGGAAGTTTTGATACTTTAAAATGAAAGTGATTTGCGTTTAAAGCAATGTTTACCTAGCTGTATTTAGCAATAATCTGTCTATTAAAGATTGATGAGACTTGAAGAGAATGTGTATTGACTCATCTAGCTAAGTAAATTTGCTGAAGGTCGAATTTTTCCGGACAAATTACAGTTAGGTATAAGTGCTTTATTGCATTTAGTATTTAATGACAATTGTGTGGCAATATTTGTTGGAAATATATTATTTCCAACAAATATTGCCACACAATGTATGTTTGTTGAATGGGTCATTTAAATGTGCTCTATATTACAGACGTTTATTCTAATTAATTTTAAAAGCTCAATTTTAATAAATAAAAACGTCGTAGAACAATTAATTGAGTAAATAAGTAAAAAAAAAAAATTAATTTCCGACAAATTTTAAACTTTTTAAAACTTTTTTATTTATGGGTCAAACCAGAATTAACATTTGGTTTTGGTTTTGGGTGGTTAGATGTCGTTTAAAACCACGGATGAATTTTTTTTTACCTTGATATTTGCATTTTTCAAGGTTCGTGGGAGAGACAATCTGCTTTTGGTATCATGATTAAGATTCCAGCGTATGTCGTCTTTTGGCTGTTGCCAAATAAATAAATTTTAGCTAAAAATTAATAGTACCGGTTTTTTAATCATGATTATACTCCCATTACCTACAGCCAAGTGAGTTTTTAAGTCTAACTGTCCGAGTGTTACACTCGATCGGACAATTGATTGGTTTACGGTGATCACCTGACTGTGAGGGCCAATCAAAATGGAAAACCAGAGAATCCGATTCCAGACAATGCGGTATAAGACCATAGTGACGACTCAACTGCGATGCACCAACAACTAAAATACAACGCACAACTAACACTACAAGTGCGAAATTTGTTAAGCCAGAAAGGGAAATAAGAAAACAACATAAATTAATAGGCTAAATAAGGGGAAAAATGTGGAAACTATGGACAACAACAATAAAAATGTTTCTATATTCATAACATAACTTTCAAGAAAAAAGAAAAAAAAGAATACCAATGTGAAATGACAGAAAATGATTGTGAAGTAAAGGGGCTACTCTAGTTTGCCTGCCGTCGGGATGCACAAACTAACTTACTAATTTAAAAAAAAGTCATTTGGGGCCCGATACCGCCCCCTGGTCTATGCCGCCTAGCTAGGTGCAATACACCCCCGCTTGAGTCGGTCCTGTGCGCGGGTAATAACTAGTAACTAAATAAAGCAATGTTGTTTAATGTTGCAGTCAACTCTAATTTCCAAATGTAGATGGCGTTGATAGTCCTAATTTTAAAACAATCGTTTTAGAAATGCAAAACTTTTTGTAAAATATATAACACAACTCCTCAAATAAATAAAGGATTAAATTTGAAAATCGGAAATACAGTATATAATAGCAATTAACACAATTACAAATTTTGTACATCAGACAAAATTTTATAGACATTTGTTCTATATAAAATAAAATATTAAGATTCATCATGTACATCATCATAATATAATGCCCTGGACAGTATATTTGTCTGTAAACTGAAATCTACAAAATTACAAATCCTGTTTGCGCTTTCTCTTTCTCTTCTTAATCAAATACATCAACTGGGATAGTATTTACCCAAATAGTGCAAGTTGGTCTTAAAGACAACTTTTTATGAGTTTACTGTCTTTTCTATTTTCTTAGATTTCAGAAGACCAAAACGGTTGATGTTGATGGGAAAACTAAAAATGTTTTAAAGGTATATAACAGATGACTTTTAAAAACGATAGTAGTTGTCAATTTTATTCGCAGATTAAAAACATTTTAAAGACGGATCTTAAACAGTACTAAAAATCATGTAATTATTCAATTTGTGGACTAATATGTGTTCGTTAGTTGCAAGTAGATGGCGTTATAACAACAAATGACGTTCCACTTTTTGTGCCGTCTGACGCGTCATTAGTGATGATTTCTTCTTCTTTAACACCATCGTCTTGTGAAATAATTAAACGCAACAAAAAATTAAAAAGTAAATAAAAAGTGAAACTTGCATCACACAGTGCATTATCTAATTAACTTTCGGTGTTTTTTTTTTTCATTCCACTAATTGATTTATGAAAAAATTGTAAGTTAAATTAAAATTAAATCCACAATCAAACATATTTTAAAAATAAATAATTAATCAACTTACAAAAATTGCAATTAGTTGTTCAACTGAATGTAACAAAGTATTTTTTTTACTCCGTTCAACCGGAAACAGGCCCTCTATAAATACTCAACTGATACAGTAATTTAGGTGAATTAAAATTTTACTTGAAACCCCTTAAAAAAAATGTGGTGGTTTACTAATTAGGGTCGTGAAAAAACGTCTACCACTTTAAGTAATTGTAATCGCAGTTAGAAATAACGTCGTCATGTTTAAGTTTGACTCTTCTGCAATTTGCTAAATTACATACTAGTGCTTTCTTTCACATATTAATTATCCTCATTTGTTACTCTTAAGTTAATTGAGTTTCAATGCCATGGTCAAGAAATTTTTCCTTCACCACTGATGCTTCTACGGTCTACTGAACATTACTGACCCATCAAATTACTACGGCTCCTAAACGGTGAGTAAAAAAAGCTAAACAATTTCCTGTAACTTAAAATTACTTTTAAAAGCGGAATAAATTTTTAGATAATTATCAATATTATTATTATTTATTTTTAAAAAAAAAAGACATTCATTATTTACTAAACAGGTTTTAAAAAATATTTGTGTGTTTTCATCTTAGTAAATCAAAGTTTACTTGATTTGAACTTATTATTGTCTATAAATTTTACTGTGATTACACTCAACTCTCTCATTACTTCATTCTTTCAAATTATAAAAATTATTAATAAATTATTTGCCAAAAGATACTACAGTTCAAAAATCTTCAAGATGGGTGGTCTTATGGATAAAAATTGTGTAAATATATGACAAATCTGTTAGCATTTAAAATATCATTTAAATCTCATCACATGTTTCAATGAAATTTTATCTTTGTACAAAGCAACCAGATGTTTTGAGGTAATTGGTCAAGGTTTTATTGTATTTAGCGCAGGACCTCGTTCGTTAAAGTAAAGATTCATGCTGTGAGACACTTATGATTTCATACATTCCTTATTTAGATAAAAATTTCTTCTTTAATTGAATTGTCATTATTATTCTAGTAATGGTGTCTTGAACTGATGTTTTATATCATTACAATTCCTGAAACAGGTTTAAACATATTTAATTAATAATAATCTGATCCATTTAATTGCAATACGGAAAATGATATATCAAATTACATGTAAAAATTAATCTTATCATTTCCATTGCCCTGGCCTACATTGTAAGCACGGCATGGAATAAGATTACTTTGACGTTTGAGCAATATATGCAACTGAATTTCGGTTAACTTTCTCGTTCCTAAGAACTATAAAAAGTTATTTTTTATTTTTGTTTTTATTCTATTAAATTTTTTTAAAACAATCTTTTTGAATGTTAAAATTGCGTGGGATTATTATTTCTATGGAAACATTGCTCCCTTGACACGAAATTGGGTTAAAATGCTATTTCAGTTGTTTAGCTTTGTGTTATTTTTTTTATATATTTCCTCAATTCTATCATTTCTGTGTCAATTTGTCGATCAAAAAAAAAGAAAACCAATTTTTTTTGTTACCTACATTCTAAGTACTCAACAGACCAATACAAACGTAAATAAATACAATAAAAGATGTTTAATATACTACAGGAATTCATACATTATGGAATTGAAGCTGGGACTAAAAAATTATTTTAAAGTGGCTTCATAATTAACCTTGAAAATGACAGTTTACTTAACTATTTTGTACCATAATAAATTACTTTTAGTTTGTTCAATTAACAAACCAGCAATTTGATTATGAAAGCAATTATTTTTAAATTTGATACCTGTAATTTCAGGTTATACCGTGTAGGACATTTTTTCTTTTTATTTCGCAAGAGGCCTTTGCACTTTAATGAAATGTTTTAGTCCAACAGCAATTCTGACAGTTTCTTTTTTTTTTAATATTAATTTTTACTTTAAAAAAGTAAAAAAAAAAAAAATTACCAGTAGACTAATAAGAAAGCAAGACCATTAACATTAGACTTTGGTTATTGGTTCCTGAGCCCTAAACATCAGTTTTATCGTTTGCTAAAGTTTGTTTGTAGTGTAAAGAAATGTTTCTGGCAACGACCTCTTGTATAATCAACTGAGAAGTGAGTATAATGAATGAGTTGTCAGGTGTTCCTCATGCCGTTACGAAAGGATTAATGCTTTTTAATTACTTTGGCTGCTTAGCTTGTGACTTTTTCTTAAGTTATTAATGAGTTAAGAAAATCGTGAAATGAATTTGTATGCATTAGATAGTAGTTAATTTCTGCGATTTAATTTATTAAGGTGTTGGAATAATTTTTCTACGGGATGTAACATATGCACCCTAAAATAAAAATTTAGATTGTTCAGAGTGTTTTTTGAGGTCAAATAAAAACATAGCAATTATTTTTTTTTCCAACTAAATTATCCTGTTGTGTTTTAAATCTTAAGAATTTATGTGCCTTTTACAAAAAGAACATTACAGCAAAAAAGAACAATTTTCACGTTGTTTGCTATTCTATTAAAGCCAAACCTTGTCCATTAAAGTAAATACGAAATCGAGGGCGTTGGCTGGTTCCACAAAGATAAATGCACATAAAGAGTTGCAGAAAGAGGTGTTAGGTTTGTCAGGCATTCTTTAGATGTCCTGTGTGGCCCTAACTTGTCCTATAAACAGATCAGTTTGTGCTTTTGGTTGCTACAAAACCAGTTGGACCAGATCTTTTACTTGTGATAATACGTTATTTGGCCTTCAAAGGTCACAAGTGGTTGTATTCAGTTTCATTTAATTTCAAGGTTGCCATACAAATCTAATTTTTTAAAGGACTATGTACTTCTAGAAACCTAATGGTCACTTATTTCAACATAACACAAAGCGATTTGAAATGGTGTGATGAAACATCATGTTTATCCATTACATAACTGATACGATATGGGCTTTTCATGAACTATGAAATAACCGATATGCTTGCTTTAATTTCGTTTTTTTTTTTTTAAATATGTGAAACATGACTGGTGTATTAACTTGATACAATCTTGTATGGTACGGCAAGGTCTAGCAAAGAAAAAATTATTTGACTTTCAAATGTGCAACCTTAACAAAAAAGGTTGAAAGATGTGCAACATCTATGGTGAAAGCAAATGAAATTTTTTAGAGAGATTTTTACCATACAAATGTTCATAGCTTTATTTACTTGTCTTCAAGCTTCTTTCCTGCTATAAAATAATATTTTAAATTATCAAAAAAAGCATTTATGCATATAATTAATAATTAAAATTGTCTTTTGTAGAACAAGTTTGTTTTAGAATTTAAAAAAAAATTCTAATGGTTGCACAAGTCGTACAAGTTTTTGGCAAAGTGTATTTTTTCTTGTCCAAATCAAGCTTGTCCTCACTCCTACTTATACGTCATGTTTTTTGTCCCACGCTTTATCCTCGTTGAGGTCCATTTATGGAGTAAGACCAGTTCGCCAACAGTTTTCATCTTAAAGTCATATCAACATTAGGAATTTGCTATTATTAAAATGGAATCGGGTAAGTTGACTGCCCTCTCTGCACATTAACATATACAATTTATATTTTTCAACTTTTTAATTATTATTTTTTTTTTTACTTGATCATTTTTATTTTTTTTATAATTATCTCCTAATTAAAAACAAGTGAAGAAGATAAATGAATACAATTAATATAAATTTGGGATTTTTTTTATTTAAATAATCACCAATCAGATGAGCAGGATCTAGCCTTTGCCGCCTCTTTTCCGTTTCTATGGCAACATAGGTATGATTGCCTTTAGGGTAGGCCTCGTCCTTGAAAAGGAAGTTGCCTGCTAAGAAGAGGTTGTATGTTGCCAACAACCATTAATCTTGCAAGGCCAATAGAATGGCTCGAATGCAGCAAGTGCACAGGTGGCAAAATTTTTTTCTTACCATCACTTCAAAGGGTTGAAACAGAACATATTGAGAAGGGAAAGAAAGGAAAAAAACCCACCCAGGTTGAATTGTCATTATTTTAGATATTAACAAATTGAACATTATGGAATTTTTTTTTTAATTAATTAATTAACTTTGTAGCAATTACAGTGAAGTTTTTTTAAAACAAGGTATTGGCACAAATGGAATTAAACTTTTAGTTTTATATTTACATTTTATAACAACAGCTGTACCAAAAAATTAATAATATACACAAAAATTATATTGAAGTAATTCACAATTTGAATAACTGTTGAAAAAAATGTGAAAAATTAAAATTAAAAAAAAAAGATTAATTAAAATAATTAGTTCATAAACTAACACACAACTAAGCATAATTATATTAACAAATATTCTATATTCGTACATACAAACGTTTAGTCTAAGTGTATAAATTGTATTCTTAAGAATGGCATATTTTGTAAAACTGGCATTTTTGCTGAAAAAAATATTATAGTGAATTTTTATCCAAGAGGTAATATAATTGTAGACTACAAGTTTAACAAAATTGTAGACAAATTTAAGCACCAAAAAAAAATGTTGTTTTTTTTTCCTTAAAAAAAAACGATCTATTGTAGCATGTGAAGTGTTGACCCTTTGAAAATATTAATTTCCCTTCCTTTCGCCACACTGTATGGAGAAAAAAGAAAAAAAATAACCAAAAAAAAATTAGGTCAAGATTATTTTCTAAGAAAACGGAAAATTCGTGCTGGGAAAGTTCCTTATGGATATTTTTTACATAATGTTATTTTTGTTCAAATTTGAATCTTACCTTGAAGTTAACCTTAAGCAGTTTCCTTCTGCTTACGCTTGAAAAATGAAGCAAATCGTGTGTCTTTAGGTACTGAATTTGTCCTAACCACTTTCTTCGATTTCTTTTGCTTGGACGTTTCAGATGGCAACGGAGATAAGGAATCCAAGTGTTCGGAAGAATTATTTTTTGACGCGGAAGTTTTTTCAGGGGTCGAGGTTCGCAACGATCCATCAGATCCTTCGTGACGCTCCGTCTTGTTTTTATACTTCTTTGGCTTCCATGGTGCCAAAAGAGAAAAAGTGCGAGTCACTGATCTATTCGATGTGCCTCGCGTGTCTGGTGGAGGTGGTGATCCTGATAAAGTAGATTCTCTGTAAATCCGATACCTGCAATTTAAATGGTGAAATATTGCAAATTAAACGCGTAGAAAAGAAGCAAATCTTTATCAATTCATCAGTAAATGCCCAATGAGTTAAATTGTTAGTCGGAAAACAATAAAGGCGTTACACGCTCTATTATGGTAGCATTCGAGTTACACACGCTAGAAGCTGATGTACCAAGCTGTGCCCAGAATGGGTTTGTCACTACCCTACCATTTGTGAGAAAACGTGAACCGATTATTAAATAGAAGTTACAAAATGTTATAAAAGTATAAGACGTTGTACGTTAAAACTCGTATTATTGCTTGGCACAATAAAAATTTGCTGTTATAACAGTATTGAGAGCTGATCATTAAATGTTTGTGAGTTACTACTACTTTTACAGTTGTTAATTGCAATAATTGATAAATAAGGTTAAGTATATTTTAAAATCATAATACGTCATTACTTTACCTGTAACTTGGAGGTGGTGGGATATCGGCGACAGTAGGTGCGTGTAAGATAACTGAACGATTCGAACCATCACTTCCGGAACTATGAATTGACTCGTTAGCTGAAGGAGGTCGAACGGGAGATCCAGCACGCAACATGGCTTCTCTATGCATCGGTGACAAGTTGGCTGCACTACTGGCACTTCTCTTAGACTTCGATCTCGTTTTGAAGTTGACTCGCTTCAATGCAGGTGAACTTCCACCACTTTTCCTAGATCCTTTTGAACCTCTTGAATGCTGCGACTCCGTCTCTGACGCGTAGTTACCCGTCTTGCTGAGAATTCCGTGACGAGTGGACGTGTCCGAGTCAGTCACGTCACGACCGTTGAGCAATGTCTTAACAGCACTGCTGTTTTCGTTATTAGCAGAAGAATTCCATTGTCGTCTATCGACAGTGGCCGATCGCATTGTCGTGTCATTGTTCATTCTGTTTTTATTCGTCTCGAGTCTGCTGAGCGTCGCCGAACCGCCCCAGTTATTATTAATATGGTTGTCATTTTGGAGCGGTTCAGTTCCACCGGGAAAGCAACCCGTCGACATTTCTCGACGGTAATCAGAGTCGATATTCGATTTATCGATCCACAAAAGTTCAGCGTCTTTCTCTAAAGGTCTTTGACTATTTTCATAAGATATTTCTCTTTTTCCCATCTCGCGGATTAACGACTGCGGCGTGTTGACATGAGCTGCTACGATGTCTTCGTCGTCCTCTTCAAGAGATGACCACTGGTTACTCGGCGCTGAAACCTGACTATCTCTACTTCCTCCAGCGGTCCAATGATTCGGAATATCGTCGCTTTCGCTGGTTTCCATTCGTTCTTCGGCGTCATGAAAATAGCCATTGGTGATATGTTCCTCTCTATGATTACTCGATTTATGATACCGGTGACCTTTGCGACCTTCAACTTGTACATTGATGATCCGCTCCTTGAAAGGTTCGGGCGAGCTGAGTTTATCCTTTGAAGTTGGACTCATCCCCCCTCTGCTGAAATATCCGCTATCCTGATTGGCCGAACCTGTTGGTGACTCACTCACTTGCCTCAGGCCGCTCGATCTCCACTTGGACCCTGTAACTGCATATTTTTCTTGTCCACTCACTTGAGCATTCGCTTCTTTGACTAACTGCGTTGATGACAGCCCTGTGACAGCAATTTCTGTTTTTACATTTTTTTCTTTCTCCTTTTTCCTCGGTGGTCGAATAATTTCCTCGTTTGCCCCGAAGTAATAAAACTTCTTATCCGTCCCATCGTGTTCGTTTATTCCTCGCTCTGACTTTGATTCATGATGAGAAACCAATTCGTTTTTACTTTTCCGCTCCGACTTCATCTTGCTCTTATCTTTTTCTTTCTTCACTTTTTCTTCCTTGGAGCTCTTCTTTCCTTCGCTGCTCGACCTGACTTTTCGAGTCACAACCTTTTCCTGAGTAATCTGCTGAGTCGTTTTAAGGTTACTCGTGTTTCCCTTAATTATTTCCTTCTTCACTCCGTTTTGGACAAACCTTTGGCCCTCTTTTGTGCTGTGCGTCGAAGTGTCGGTAATTTCCTTATTCTGTAACATCTCTCGATCAACTTCATCATAGCCCCTTTTATCGTCGTAATCTGGAGCGGGTTCGTGAACCCTGTACATTTTACCAGTTGGTCCTTCCTTAATTTCTCGCTTAAAGTCAGACGTCTCGTCCCTGTACTCAATTTTATTGCTCCAGCCATTATTCTGGTTATAATCCGGGAACGGTTCATTAGGTCTACTGGTCGTCAATTTGTTTTCTTCAGACTTGCTTCTTATCCTCTCCTTCTCGCGCCCTTTCCTACTCTCCTTCACATGTTTTTCGATCACAACCTCTTCCTGTTTAGTTTGGTGACGTTTGGGACAAAAATTAAATTTCCGGCTTTTGCTTTTCTTTTTATTCGAGTCGGGGACGTTCGGAGATTCACTCCTGCTTCTTTCCGTGAACTGGTATTCGTTCGTGACGTATTTCCGAGAAGTCGGCCTGATTGGATCTTTAACGTGATTCACATCGTGCGCACTAACATTCAATTTGTTGTGAGCCGACGAATATCGATTCGATTGAAGGTTTCCCATTGACGTGGAGTAGTCTTTACTCATTCCATTGCTGTATATCGTGTTGTATTTCTTGCTTACGCCGTTTTGTTGAACGGGAACCGTAGTGTGAATGGTACTTTTTCCGCGACCACCTTGTCCGTTTACAACAACCTGCGCATAAATGACCTCATTTGGTGATTTCAGGTTGTATTCACTTTTACTCTTGAAGGGTAAAGTTGACGTATAACTGAAAGGCACGTTGTTGTTGGGACCTGTATCGTCATCGGGGTCAGTAAGCACAGGCACGCGAGAATTATAATGGAGGTTTTCGTCGGAAAAGAACGTGGTCTTTTTGTTTTTGCTTTTGTTTCGTTTCATTGCTTCTTCATTGAATTGAGCAACAATGTTGCGTACTAAATTACGCTTGATGATAGGCGGATCTGAAATTTGTTGTGAAGGGTGGAGATCAACATGTCCGTACATTTCTGCTTGAATTAAGTGTGCACAATGAAAATTAATAACAATCGCCTACTTCTGGTACGCCAAGGTTTTCTCCCATTCTTCTTTGCATCGTTGCATTCAAATGTTCTGTAATTAAAATAACAAGTTTATATTTAGTTTACAAGGAAAAAAAGATAAATAGAAAATTGAATCTTCAGTTTTTTCCTATACCTACTTAAAGGGAAGAGTGTTGTGCAATTTTATACACAACATTAAACATACATAATAAAAGGAATTTGGAAATAAAAAAAAGTTTGGCATTTGAAAAGTATTAAGGCTGATGAGTGCAGTGAATTGCAAATGTTCTCATCAAGGACAGATCCAGGACAACTTTGCCTTTTACGTTTAATTGCTCTCAACATATTAAAAGGATGGTGCAAATAAGAGAAGCGTCATCGTTTCAAATGCTTTTGTCCTATTTACTATTTGTACAAAAAAGAAACTCGGGGCAGAAAACGGGTTATAAATGTATGCTAAGAAAACATCTTTTTGCTTACCTTACACTGCAAAATGTGTTTTTTAGAAAACCATAAAGATTAATATTTCGTTTTTTTAAATTGATGGTTGTCGAAGTAATAAAATGTTCCCATTTGCTTTCGTGCCAATAAATCAAATGGATTATTAACTAGCCGTTTCAAAGATTTTAGCCCAAGCCTTTAGGTACGCCTTTACTGTGTCGTTTGCAATGCTGTTTTGCTTCTGCTAATCTCCAAGTCAAGTAGAAGTAGCTCCTCCCTAGCCCTATAAGGCGACAACAGAAATTAGACGCACGTCAAAGCACCATTTTGTTTTTCTTGACGTCACAGCATTTTAAGAAAGGGTGGAGAGGATAAACTAGTATTGCAAAACAGACAATCCAAGTTTGTACACCTTACTCTGATTTTTTTACTTCAATAAGTAAAAATGTAACCTTTTTATGGTTTTCATTTTTTTCTTCCATTATTAGGTGTTGAGAATGAGAAACTTATAAGTACAAATTCCTCGCATAACCCAAGAGTTATAAAAGTTGAAGAAGGGGGAAAAAGTTAGGTAACTTGAGTCATTAAAGCGTGAGGTGATGGCAAAACGTGAGCAACTTTATTTTGACTTGCTTTCATCTATTTAGCTACCCCACATTAGTTACGGCTGGGCTTTGCTGTTGAGAATACGTTTTTTGCGATCGAAGTTTAATGTTTGCTTTGCCCTTTGATAACTACAGATGGTCGAGGTAAGAAAGTTCACTGTGTCGGCCTTAACACCTCTAGACACATGCCTTAAATGACGTATAATTTTTTTTTTAGTATTAAATTCTTAGGTTTACTTCCGGAAAAATACCGCCAACTTATTTTCAAAGGTCAAAATTGATCAGCAGGAAGTGAGATACAAGAATTTAGACAAATTGTTTTCATTGAATTTCTCCTAGAAATTTGAATAAAAGAATAATTTTTTTGTCCTGTCTGCAAAAACCTTATTTAAAAAAAGAAGAATAGAAATTCTATTTTAAGTCAACAACAATAAAACAATTACAAAATATAGGAGAGTTTGCAATTGTGCTATAATTAAGTTGGAATAAAATATTTACTTCAACTAAAAAAAGTTTTATTTAGTTTTAGCTTTTTTTTAATGTGATGACTTCAAAATAGGACAGTCAATGATTTCTTAAGATAATTTATTTGTATTTAACTTTGCAAATATTGATTTTGGCCTAGTTTGAAATAGTTTATCACCTAAAGGTATTAAAAAAATCTGTTTTTAAAACTAGGATAAAAATAAATAATTTAAAATGAAAAGGAAAGAAAAAACACATTCAATTTGCATGGACCAACAAATTACTAATATGTTTAATCCGTGAGAAATTTCAACCCGGCTACATAAACAAGAGAAATAAACATTTTTCTACACAGGAGTCGACTTAAAAGGTTGCTGAACTTTTCTTAAAGAATGCAGCCACTGAAATTTATAGAATTTCTCCATTCAAGCTTGGTCAAG
The DNA here is from genome assembly GCA_034683725.1 of Strigamia crassipes. Lineage (NCBI taxonomy): Eukaryota > Metazoa > Arthropoda > Chilopoda > Geophilomorpha > Linotaeniidae > Strigamia > Strigamia crassipes. Next base: position 17,277 of record JAQFXT010000133.1, read on the forward strand.
TTGCATTACTGGCCTGTCCATGAAATTTATTTGATTTATGTTGCGCCTCTGCCGCAGATGGATGCAGAAGCAAAAAGCTAGTCATCGTGTGGGTAAATGGGTCTGACACTAGCAATTCACTAGGGGATTAAAAAACCACACAAAAGACATGACAAGACTGTTTAATGTTTTATACGATTTTTTTCTTCTCGTGTCGTAGCTTTTAAGTGGAATGTTAATGAAGTGTTTCTTTTTTTTTCAATTTAAAAGTTCTAAGTGTATTTTCAAAGTATGGTGGAAGTAAACCCTTTAATTTTATTTTTATACCCGAAATATAAAAAAATAATAATATTAAAATAAAACTTATGTCTACATTCTTGCATAATACGGTATTTTTAATAATCTGCTATTATAGATTAATTAAATGAATTTTAATTGCAAGATTTAATATGATAAATATTAAACAAAGAGTTGGACGAATTACTCTGAAAATAATTCACACGAAAAAGAAATGAGCTTAAACATAAAGGTAAGTGAAACGTGAAAGCATATGTTACGGCAGTGAAGGGGGTAATAGGTTCTTTAAAAAAAAAAAATTTTTTTAAATTAAAAAAAAATACTAGCTGTATTAAAAAAGTATTTTTTCAAGTGTTTTAGGTGTTTGTGTCTTGTTTTATGATGTTAAAATATAAAAAAATAAAAACACAAACCCCTAAAACCCTTAAAACACGACTTTTTGAATGCACCTACTCTGTTTGGTCTATTTTTGCAGATATTTTCTAGGTATCTGATTAATGTATCAACATTTTCAAGGATACGATTGTTTGAAAACGGAATGTCATAAAAAAGGTGTCGTATAATTTCATGCACAGTTAAACTGAATGCCACTCTGGTTGGCTTGATGCATTACCATATAACCAAAATATGTAGGATGTTAAGACTAAATTCAGAAACAAGTTTAGCCTGTTTTGAATCATAGTAATAAAATTTGAAGAAAAACTGTAGAATTTTAATATAAACAAATGTAAAATAAAGTCAAAACAATCTCAAAGTTAAATTACAATATACAATAACTAAAAACAATAATTTTTGCACCAATTAAGCTGGGATTGTAATTTGTATTTACATAATTAAGCCGACACCAGAGTGACGTAATCCGTTATTTATGTGACATTTGATCTCCATCTATTCGATGTAATAGGTGATCTCACAGCTTCATACAAGAGATGAAGTATTTATTTACTCAAGAAGCTCTTCATGTACATTGATGTACGTATAAATCAGGTGGGGTTATCGTGAACCGGTTTGACTCGGTTTAACCCCAACTTATGTTTACCCATCGAACCTGCGGGCATTTCTAACACCTAACCCCCCCTACCTCAGCCTTATCTCATGTGTGTACACTAACACTCATTCACAATCACGGAAGAGGAAGATGAGAACAAAAATAACACCGGACTCATTATGTATTATTTCCACCCTTCTTCAATGTACAATTTTTATTAAAAAGAATTGCTTAACCTTGACCATTTTTCCTTATTAACTTATTACATTATTTGACCTACCTTTTAAAACATTTAATTATAAACTAAACTCGACTAAAGTTTATTTTACGCTTGTTGACCATGAACTTGGATTTTAAATGCCATAAAGTCAGAATGGTGCCCTAAATCCCCTTCAACCAATCCCCCACTACTTCTCTGTGCCTCATGACTGCAATTTTTATTTATATCCGCAATCAAATCAAGTGTTTTTTGTATCTAGAATTTTTATGTTCTTGGAGGGATATAAAGCAATACAATTTTTTTTATGTCATATAAAACTGGGTAGCGAAAATAGATAAAGTATACTTTCATCGCCTAAAATGGATCTGTTCCCTTAACCTTTCAGAATTTAGTTCACCAAATAAATCGTTGAATCATATTTCTGTGTGAAATTGCTTAATTACATTTTTTCAGGATCAAAGAATTATCTAGCTTGCATTTAAAAAAATATAAGTCACACAGTTTACAGCCCTGCATTTAACTAAAGAGAGATATTATCGTGCTACAACCCTTTCTTGAACCAGAAAACAATAAGATTACAGGTGCAAGTGTTACTAATGCTGTTTGCAATCGCTCAAGAGAAAGCAATATGTGGGTCATGGAATCCATTTTAAAAATGTATTTATTTTTTATCATATCATATATCGCAATGATTGGTTTAAAGCCTATTAGAAAAGAAGTTTAAAATGTAATTATGGGCATTTCAAATAAAAATAAATGTAATAAAGAAACAATTTCAGCGAATCAAGCCGTTTCGCTATATACGGTAAAGTTTAAAATTGTGCAATTTATTTTTTTTTAATTTTCGTTTTACATTAATTGAACTTTTAAACTTGCCATTATGTTAATTCGCGCTGTTATCTTATCTATTAAGGTTGCAAATTAACATTAGAATCTCTTTTCAATGATAAGGAAAATAATAAATAAAAACCATAAAAAAAAATTCTATCATCTGCCTTTTTCTGCCGACTGTAAACAGCACGACCTTGAAAACTCTTTATGACTATGCAATAGCGACTCATTTAATGGCACTTGTTTCGAAATCAGACAGCAACTGACACCCAATTGTCGATTCCACAAAGATTCAATTTTAAACAATGGTTTGTTTTAAAAAAGTTTTATATAAAAGCACGTAATTTTTGTTACTTACCTTAAATTAAACACATCCAATCAAAGTTCAGTTTAAAATAAAAATACAACTAAATTCATGGTTCACTTTTCGCACTAAAATTCCAAAATTATCGTCAAAACACACCTTAGCGTCCATAGTGAGGAGAGGGTTAAGCAGCTGCACGTGCGTCCTGTTGATGCACCAGCAGTTGCGGACTGTAGCGCCGACTCTTCGAGTTCCACCGCACCGCGTTGAAACTTTTCAGCGCATGCGCATTTGTTGTGTTGCACCTGTCTTTACCTGAAGCATGCTTGGCCAGCCTCCCCACTGACATAGTTTCCTTATAAGGAGGTGCCTAGAGCTTAAAATGAAAGAAGTATCTGCCTGATGGAGTTATGAAGCCAATTTAGCCAAGAAGAGCTCATGAGTCCTGATCAAAAAAAAAAAAAAAAGAATAATGTATGGAATGCACATGGAAGACCAAATATAGAAAAAAATACCATATTGTGTTTAATGGCGTTTCGAAACCGAACTTTTCACTTAAATTGATCTGAAAAATAATCATGCTTCCCAAACAGAAAATTACAGCATAAAAGGTTAAATATGATTAGTAGTTTAAGTTTATAACAGTACTTAACCTGCAAAGGTGATATTTGTAAACACTAAACACGTGCTGTTAAATAGCTTTCACTCTTACGTATGTGCCCATCTGCAATACCATACTCGGCTCGTAAGATTTCCTTTCCAAGAGACAGGAATTGATTAAGTAGCCCAAGTATAATTTGTGTCATGTAAATAAAGGAAGCAAAAGAATGTTTGAAATAATTGATTTTGAGTACGATACCTGTAGAGTGCAGTGAACTTCATTCTTTTTTTTGTTGTTATTTTAATAAAATAACCGCATTTTTTGTTGTCGGGAAGAAATAGGGTATAATAAATCTAAAATAAACATCTGGAGAAAAAAAAATAATAATAAAAATGGTTGAAAGACCTTTGATGTTACGCCTTGGGAAAAAATGTCAACTTTTGTATCAAGTTTGGAGTATAGGTTTCAGCCCCAGATTCCTACATACCTGTTCTTTTAACCTTGATACATCGCTTTTTATGATAAAAAAAAATTATGAAAACAGTTCTTTTATTGACATCAACTCAACTGTAACTCAGCAGGTAGATTTATTCAATGATGCTCCGACTGTTTTTATTTGCGCAAGGCCAAGGTTGAAATTGAAAACATTTTATTACAAATTCCATTCTCTCGTCTTTCAATAAACGGTACTATAAGTAGACAACTTTTAATTCCACTTATGTAATAAGCAGCTGGGTGTGACATGCAAAGGCAGGAAGTTTGTCATTGAAAATGAGTAGTTGGTAATAGCAGGGGCGCCAAATCTGTTTTCATGGTCGCTCTACCATAATGGAATTTTATTGTGAAAATAATATTCATCCGTCCACTTATCCATGTCATTTGCTCTGTATTCAATTAAAATATTTGTGCATCATATGTGTGTCTCGTGTCTGAAAGTATCCCATTAGATATGAAAAAACTATCATAATGATAAGCCTGTCGATGTATGAAGATGCTAATAAGCCAAAGGCAAATCAGACGGGAGTCCATTTTAAGGTATGACCTCCACATTGATGTTTATTGGATAATCTTCAAGGTTACTCTTTTACGAGGGTTGGGTTTGTTTAATAATGTACCACAATCCTAATTACATGTGCATCACAGAAGGATTAACACACCTGTCAATTTATTTCTACGTAGATCCGTTTTGAATGGTATGTGGGCGGATTTGTACAAACTGAACCGAACAAATTGTTAGCAAAAAAATTATTGGCATATAAATTAGTCAAAATATTTTTTTCCTCCTTTGTTGGTGGCATAAAGAAAAGAATAGATATATATTCTCATGGTTAGCATAATGTTGTAAATTGGCCAAAGTTAGATCAAAGGATTATCTTATTCTGTTTATTTATCAAAAACGGGTTATGAAATTTATCAACGCCATCTAACTTATTTCTTAAAAAGCTACAAAAAATTTAATAACTTAGAAAAAAATTATTTTGTCTAAAGAATTCGCTAAAGGTAAAAAAAAAAAAATTATTTAAAAAAATGTATTTATTAATTCGGGAAAAAAATGTTCAAGAATCAATCTTCTTCAAGGTCTTATTCCTCCCACTCATTCTTTCAAAATAAAAAGCAGTAGAACTCAAGGCCAAATTCGACATTGAACTAAAGGGAATCAAATCAATGAGGAAGATGATTGTTGGCACTGAGGGCGTTTGTATACGTTGTTCAATATTTTGCGCGTGGAGTATTTGTACAATTTTAATTAGTTACTCAAGTAGGTGGCATTGGTATGCAGCTTCCCACACCCCGGCAGTCTTACTGAATAACTTTTGGACAAAAGCCAGAAAACACCTGGGTAGACCACCTACTGTAATTTGAATTTGACCCCACCCAAGGTTGAAAGTACATCTGGTTTATCTTTCTTGCGAAGTATTCTTTAACCATAAGAAAGTTACATATGCATTATCAATATTTTGCATGCAGATGAATAAAGCAACAGCTTCTGATAATTTTTGTAGCAGTTTCCAAATCGTCGAATTATACAAATACGATTTACCCTCATCAAAATGCAATAATAATTATGATGTCTCTAGTACGTATATTTATTAAAAATTGTAAATATTTATCCTAAGATTAAAGAATATTTTATCTTCCTATTTATAGACGTCTTATGTAATCTAAACGCGCCATTTAAAGATAAAAAAAAAATGAAATGAACTAAGCGATTATCATATTTAATGTTAAAGTTTTCGTATTATTTTTTTCGTTAAGCGGCTTAAGTCTCTTATGTACCCTCAATTAACGGATAAAAGTCTTAAGTTGATAAAAAAAAATTTAACCTTTACTCCTTAACGCGACTAAGTTCAAAAATTTGTCTTCATCGCGCTCGGCTTGGCAAATATGATGTGACGCTTAACTGATCGCATGTCTACTGTTGAAATGGATCAATTTAAGTCTTAAACGCTAAACATACCTACCACACACAGTGGTAACGTCTTTTGTAAATACATTTTAAATTTTGAATAAATTTTTGGGCTGAAGTTGAGTTTTGTTTTTTCTTTCAACGTTTTGCGTGTTAATTGAAAACATAAATAAAGAGTTAAAGTCATTTGATTAAATAAAACGAGATTTCGTTTAGCATTTACAAGCCACATGCACAATCACGCAGCAATTAAGTTCAACTTTGACGTTGTTTGTAATTATCAGCGAATTTTAATTCCTGACACTGGATGGCGCTGCCGACGTGCATTAATCTTGAAACCAAAGTATAGCGGAAACAATTACGGTGTTTATGTGCTTTTGTGAGTAGGGCCAAGTTGGCATTTCGTCGGCGCAAACGCTGCATAGCGAGAGAGCTGGATAGTTTTGGCAAAGAGTTTATTTGGTTTTGAGGCTAACTTTTTTATTGATCTGCAGTACATGCATCAGCTCAGCTCAGCCCCTCGCACAGTTCTCTGCAGTGCAGTTGACTTTCAAGGTAGCTTATTTAGAAAAGAAAGTACAAAAATAGTAATAGTGTAGCGATATAGATGCATTTTGTTTCAAATAGTGTAGACGTTAGATGCTGTAGTCAATAAAAGCAGTCGTTTAATGTTGTTGTTTTTCAATCAGATGGCAGGTGCGAGTGGTAAACAACTTTTCTTAATGATTGGAAAAAATAGAAACGATGAAATGGTGATTCAGCTATATGATATTGAGAGGGACAAATGGTATCCAGAAAGAAATATACCTGACAAACACCTGTCATCGAAAAATATAGATTCTGCGTTTTGTTTGTTCGGAACAAAACTATACTTCACTGCTGACTTCAAAGTGAATGAAGAAACGGAGACCGAGATATGTACCTATGATCTCGTCTCGGAAGAGATAACTTATTCTGGTGTCAAATGCCATCGTACGAGTTCAGGTAAATTCGTGATGATCAATAACCGAATTTATTTCATCTGTTCGTTCGAGGAGAAGTTGTGGTGCTATGACCCTAACGAAAACAAACTGGAGGCTTGCGCAGATCTTGACGACTATTACTCGCCACGCAGCATTCAGACTGTCAATGGTACAATTATAAATAATAGACATTATAGATGTAAAAATCAATACGAATTAATTTTTTTTTATTATAAATTAATTTTTAGGGCTTATTTATATTATTGGCCAGAAGTTGATTAGTCGGTTTGAAAAGGGGAAAATTTACAATCCGGAAACAAATGAACAAACTGATATGTCCCAACTGCCTGAGTACTTCACCAGGCAATCTGACAGAGAGCGTGCCATTGAATGCACCGAATTGAATGGGAAAATCTGTGCTGTCAATTTCGATTCGTTGGCAATGATTTTTGTGTACACACCAGACGAAGACACGTGGGAAACTATTTTCGTAAGAAATAACCCACTCTTCGAACGTGGCAAACTCACCACGTGTAATGGGCAGCTAATTGGCACATGTATGAATTGTTTCATCAATATTTATAATTTCGACAGTAATGAATGGAGATGCGTTAGAAATTATAATGGGAGCATGGTAATTTGCAGAAATGGGATTGCAGTACCTGAGTCTATATTCAAAACTAAACACAACAGAGTTCCCCGCCATTTGTCAACACGACAATAAGCGACAGGAGAAAGCACTTTAGAATAAAAGGCAGCTTTAAATTTAGTCAAATACTTAAAAACGACACATAACTGTACAAAGCATGTCGTACATAGTATTTTCAAATTCTATCCAAGTTATTCCATTAAAAGTTTAAAATTATACACAACTAATTTATAATACATATATTATTACTAATAATTATTATATTATAAAATAAACCGTTTGGGATTTGAATCTACACCCACATTCATGGACCCGCATTTATGGGGAATAGAATAGCATCTGCATCTCAAAGCTTAATTACTTCTTATATACATTAATACCATAGAATCATAATCATGTATGAATCAAAGATTGTAATAAACAAAAATAGACTTTAAATCTAAAAGAATGACTTACTATTTCTACATGGCATGCACAAGTAATAAATACTGTATAGGAGTAATGCAGGAAAGCTTTGATTAAAATTTTATATCGCTCCGCATTTTCATCACCAGACACCGATTACAACATTTATGCTGAGTTACCGTGTTGCAGTCAGCATTATTTATGGTTAGCTGGGTGTAGCATTGTTAGAGGCTATACAACTGATTATACTCTGTGGAAGTTGTTAGAGACTACACATTCATCGATCGGAAAACTGCGTTAGCTGTTGGAAGGTGTGACCGCAGTGCAGAGTTTCTCACGCCGCGGCTTAAAATCCTTAGGTAGAGACAACACTAGTGTGACTCAAGTAATATAAGCTGCTTAATTATGTAAATGAAAATTAGTTAGATGGCGGCAAATGATGATGACAGACAATTTTTGTTAATGGTTGGCAGAAATTTAGAGAGAGAATTTGTACTTCAAGTGTATGACCTTGAAGATGATGAATGGTATTCCGAGAGAAAAATATTTGATAAAGAATCGTGCGACGGAATAGGAAGGTCTTTCTGTGTGATTGGTACAAAATTGTACTATACGGTCAAAGTGTCAAGTGATGAAGGCAGTCCAGAAGCAAAAATTTTCGGTTTTAGTTTTTTTTCGGACGAACACAGCACGAAAAACGAGATCTGTAGTTTCGATCTTCTTACGAATGAAATAGTAAACACTGGTGCCACATTCAAGAGTGCTTGCGACGTTAAGTTTGTACCAGTAGATGATAACATCTACTTTCTTGCGTCGACTGAAAACGCGCTCTGGTGTTACGCCACGAAAGAAAATAATCTATCAATCTGTACCGAGGTCAGTGACATGTATCTCGACGACTGCATTTCCTCTACTAATGGTAAAATTAGTATTTAAATTAATAACTAATAAAAATTAATAATAATTCAATATTTCTTGAAGGAAATATTTATCTTTTGGGAGAAAGGATGATGAGGCAACATACTGAGGGAGAAAAATACGACCCGCAAACTAAAGAATTGACAACCATTGCTGCTTCCCCTCATGTTTGCACCTATCGTTCTGCCATGGATCGACTTATGAAATGTACCGGACTAAATGGCAAAATATATGCTGTCAATATTGATTCGTTAGCAATGATTTTTGTGTACACTCCCGAAGAAGACAAATGGGAAACCATTTCAGTAAAAAATGAGCCTTTATTTTCGCGGGGATGTCTTACTGCTTGTAATGGTCGGCTAATTGCAGCGTGCACCAGGTGCTTTATCTATATTTATGACTTCGAAAGCAATGAATGGGAATGCTTAAGGGATTACAACGGAAGCATGATTACATGTCAGAAAGCAATTTCAGTATCGAAATCAAGCTTAATCAATTTTTTAAACTAAGTTCAAGCAGAAAAAGAAAATTAATTGCTACTGCTTTATTTAATTGCTTATCAATAACGCATTGTGGGAAAAATGTATTGCGTCCTGTACTAAGGCTAAAAATGTTTATTTTGTTTGTCAAACATTCTGCTACATGTTATAACAACAGTTCGGCATGTTTTATAATCATGTAGTCATGAAATATCACAAATGCAATTCGTAATTTATTCGATGTTGTCAGTTTAAAAAAATGCATATTTTTCTGTGGTGCGTTGTGTGTAATTAATCATTATGTGTTATTCCGTACCGTTCTGTATTCAGCATACATGCGTTTATAGTTTGTAACCAACTTATGCAAAATACACTAATTAACCTAGCAGCTTGATAAAACAATAAAATCCAGCTAATTCACTCCCAGCGTCCGACCTAAATTAATCAACCCATAATTACCTTGGCTCCAACTATCCACGGTTACGGCTGGGTTTATTTGTGTCCGTGTTCCATGATAACGTAAAATTCCGACCACCTTGAGTGTTCAACTGTTCATCAGGCCGATTGTACTCAATGTTAAGCTTACAGGCCGTATCACTTACTGACTTACTTGTATAAATAAAAGTGAATAAAATCTTGTCCTTTTCTGTTGGTCACTTAAAGTTGCATCCGGTTTTGTGCCATTCAATTTTTCTTTTCTGTCAATGCATACCGATTACAAATGCAAATAGTTTGAGCTGTACACTCTGTCAGGTCACGGCAGTACGATAATAAGGCCTTACCTCTTGTCATGCGCAGGAAATCACGATAATTTGTCCATGTGTCACACTTGATGCGGCAATTTAATTGGTTTTACACAATCACCTGACTGCGAAAGCCAATCGAAACTTCGACTGCAAGGAATGCAATTTAAACAATGCAATGAAACAACCATGTAAATAGTGCAACATTTAATCTTGGATAGGGAAAATTAAACAAATGAACATGGAAAGAATTGAAATAAATCATCGAGAGATGGGGCAAAATAAAGGAATAAATATAAAATTATAAAATTTTGTTTTTGGTGGGAAAGGTTCGACAAACTAAAAATAAAAAAATTGTGGACAGTTATGATTTTTGAACCCACTTAGCAAAGTCTAGAACTGGCCTCGACTTGTACTGCATTTTTTCGTTTCCGGGATCCCGGTGCTGTAATCGGAACTGAGATACAACGAAAAACAGTTTCCAAACTCACTTTACAGCCGGAAAAAACATCACGCCGGATATTCAAATTTCAACCCCAAAATTCGACTTTTCAGCTCATTTTTCATCGATTCAGCTTGTCTTTCCAAAAACAATTGTCAGTACCGATACTCAGACGATCTTGCTCTCGAGATTTCGGGTTATTCAGTGGGTTGTTTTGTCTTGTCTTGGTTTGTTTTGTGATTTTTATGGGTAATTTGGGAGGGTTTAATTTCCAGTAAATGTCTGGCTCAAACGATCGCCCGAGTCCAAATAATGTAAACGTTCTGGCGTTTATTCGAGCTTTACGGTAATAGTCACCTACTGAAGATGACTAGAAATGATTGAAAAGCCTTTGGAAAAAAATTTCGCGAAATCTCATAAAATCTCGCGAGATTATAAAATTCCGAGATTCGGGATTCAAAAATTATAAACATTCGGAGGGATTCAGAGGAATTCAGAAAGAATCAAAATGGCTGTCTGTACCCCTCGCATTATTGCGACCCTTAATAATTGTGGGAGATTCTTGAGATATCACACGACTTACTTACTTCAACCAATCAAACAACCAGGACCAGTTCAAGCGGGGGTGCAAGGGGTGCACGTGCCTAGGCGGCCAAGCCCACATGGCGGCTTCAATCCCCAAGCGAGCTTTTTTTTTATAAGCGATTTTTTTGTGCTTGTTTTGGCAAGCGGGGGCGGGCAGAACAGCGTGCACCCCAGCAACGGGGAAACCAGAACCGCCCCTGCAAACAACAGTGCAAAAACATCTTTTGAGATGCTTGTGAGATTGTGAAATAGTCCGCTGGGGAGATTGTGCGATTATTCAAGGAGTTCGCCTATTGTTGTTTCAATTTTTATTCAGTAATTGTTTTTATATGATTGCATTTGAAATAAGCTATTGGACTTTTGGACTTGGAGTTTTGGACTATTGCTTGTGAGCAGCGGCGGGGGCATTGCATCTGTTTCCGTTGCATCCGTTTCATTCAGCAGCTCAATTTCACTCCAGTGATCACTTATAAGACTAGAACTCGGATGTAGTTCCACGTCAAAACAACACGGCGTATTTATGTGGCATTTTAAAAACCAAATATTTTAATACATCAAATTTAATAATCATTTACACCCACTGAGCAAACCATAAAAATAACAGAGAAACGATGTCATTATGCAAAAGTTAAGTTTTTAATATTTTAAATTAAATTGATTTTATTAATTAATATTTTCTCGAGTAGCGCAGCATCTGCGGGTGATAACTACTATAAATGCTGTGTCTACAACATATATAACTGTCAGTCATTTTTTAACAAATAAGAATCGATTATCGATATTGTAATCATTTGCATTAATCAAACAATAACAATGTATCTGGTTGCTAAGGAACGATTACTTGGCAACCAGCTTTGCTAATTTGAACAAATTAGTCTGAACTTTAAACATTCCTTAATTTTGTCTTCTACAACAAGGGCTGAGTTCCAGAATAGACTCAGTCCAAATATACAAGAAATCAAATCAGGGTTTTCTGCTACGTCGACAACACCACAATAAAATTATCGTATAATAAATCGATAAAAATGGACCCCCACATTTTGAATTAGCCGTGGTTCAAAATCTGGGGAGGTCCACTGAAAACAGAAAATGGTCCATTGGGGGTTCATTGAATTGTGAACAAGGTCTATTTGTTTTGGGCCACTCGGGAGCAAGTTGTAGTGCTAGCCCTTAAAATTGCTAATATTTTTCAATCCGGCATACCTTAAAATCTGAAAGAGTCCATTGAAAATAAATAGCAGTCCATTTGGGTCTATTGGATTCTGAACAAGGTCCATTCATTAAAATGTAAAGTGGAAGTGGCACTTCACACGCATGATTCATGTATGACGTCATTCTTGTTCTTGCTCTCGTTTGATTACAGCTGATATCAGTGCGGAATAAAATTTTATTTAACAAGTGTCTGGTTTGGCAGCTAAAGTTTTTAATGATGGTTGAATCGCCAAACAGTCCAAATAAAACATATACCGTAACATTATTACTGCATTGTAAATATAAAACTTAGTTATTTTAAGGTACGCAATAAAATTAAATCAATAAGAAATAAACACCATATCATATTGACTTAAATTTATCGACCTGACTCCTGAGATGTTGGCAGCATGTTGGATTAAATTATCTTAAATTGTACGGCAATGCAGTGAAGCATTCATATCCACACACAGCCGAACTGATTAGACACGCACATTAGATGACACATCCAAATAATAACCAACTTTTGTTAATAGTTGGAAAAAATTTTCAACGTGAATTGATATTTCAATTGTACGACATAGAAAATGATGAATGGTACCCCGAGAAACGAGTTACCAAAGAGAAGCTGCCGGAATGTGTCGAGGATACCATTTTCTGTATCATTGGCAGCAAAGTTTATTTTATGACTACATGCAAAGATGAAATTACAAGAAAAGTTTTGTGTACTTTTGATCTAGTTACCAGCGAGATTACACGTTTCCAGTGGACCTACGGCGTGGACATTTGGAAAGTGACGCTAGTAAATCATTACATATATTTTTACGACGTATCTAAAGATTTGTGGAGTTTTGATACGAGCACGAATGTAGCACAAATTTGCACAAGGTTAAAACATCTTCATTGTCCTTATGGCATTCAAAGTGTAAATGGTATGACGATAATTTGCATCTTGATGATAATTATGTTTACACGATTTCCTGTATTTTATGTAGGAATTGTTTATGTATTAGGGACATCCAAAATGGGTTGGCAAGATACAAGTGAGTGTTACAACCCGGAAACCGGTGAAGTAAAATACATTCCTTCACTTCCATTAAGCCAAATTAAGTCTAAGGGACATTACATTAAAAACACAACACTCAACGGCAAGTTGTACGTGATAAATTCGGATTCATTGGCGAGAATTTTTGTGTTTTCACCGGAAGAAAATACCTGGGAAATAATCCATGCGAAAAATAATCCATCTTTTGATAATGGAAAACTGACTGTTTGTAACGGAGTACTAATTGGATGCAATTTTAGATGTTGGATTTATCTGTATGACTTTGATCATGGAATTTGGGAATGCAGAAAACATTACCGTGGAAGCATAATCGATGGAAAAACAGTATTATCAGTTGATAAATTAATTTTTTATCGTCAATGTGACTAAACTTTCACAATTTGTCTTGATTTACGGTACAGTACAAATGTTAAGTCTATTAATTAGTTGTCATTATAGTATTTTTGTACACTTAAACACGTAAAATACTGTATATTTTTAAGTTAGTTAAATAAACTGCACAAAAAAATTTGCAGATAACATTAAGTGCACAAAAAAAAATTTTCTTTTAATTAAAAAAAAGTTTTTTTTGGAACAAAAGAAGCCAAATTTGTGGTTATAAATAATAATACAGTAACAAATAAATTTAATAAAGAAAAAAAAAAGAAAAAAAAATTTTGTCAGAAGTGGGATTTGAACCCACGCCCACATTCGTGGACCAGAATTCACGTGACCAACTTAGTTGGCAAGTTAACTTGAGTCTGGCGCCTTAGACCGCTCGGCCATCCTGACTATGAATGTATATGCCTATAATCAGTTATATAAACAATAGTAGAGAAATACCCCCTCTCAAAAAAAGTAATTTTTAATTCTACGTTAATAGAATAAAATATAAACCAATATAAATTCTGACAAACTTGAAATTTAAAACATTAATAATTTTAATGATTCCACACTTTAACATCATTACAAAACAAAAATTACTGTAATTCAATTTTGGACTCAACCAACAACTCATCTTTTATTCATTAATTGCATCAAGCATTCTGGAATGTTTGATTCTTAATCTTTGAATTGAATCCATAAAATTTACATTCACATTCATTGCAGAATTGCTTCGAAACATTTGGCAAGTCTCGCAAGCCCAGAAGGGACAGTGAATTTGCAGCCCTTCACTGAAAAGATTATTCATAAACGACGTGTTTATAATTCCCGAGAGATTGTGCAAAGTGATCCATTCAGCACCAATAACATTAACTGGCCAAGCGTTTTGATGCAAGTTTAACAATTTCAAATTACGACTGTAATTCATCAACAGACACACCTCTGCACATGAATGAATCGAACAATAACTAAACGATGCAAACTGAAGACAAAATAATCCACCTCTTTGTATCACATGACTGAATAAATTAGTCGCAATGTCAACCGAATGCAACCACAAAGTAGTGACATTCACACAAGACGACAACAAGGCTCCAATGATGTTTCCTGAAAGCGACGACAATTCGAGTCTTTTTAGCGACAAAAATTTACGTTTATCATTTGTTCTTTCAATCAACTCATGAACGTTACTTAAATGCAATCTTTCTAATATATTAAATCCGAAAAGTAAACTTAGCACAGGCACGTTGCGAACATTGCGTAACGATAAAAACTTCAATTTACTTCGGACACTATCAATAATACCACTCAAGTCTGAATAATTTGCTGAATTGCCATCCATGAAATGCATTTCAAGACTCGTCAATTTGAAATAGTGTTCAACATTCATCCCGTAAGGAAGCGCAGGGCTGTGCATGCGTAATGAAATATGCTTCACATATGGACATTTAATACTTGCTACAAATAATGCCCTTTGATTAATATCTTGACTTATTGTCGAAGGGTATGGATCTTCTGGAAGCATATTAAAATGAATTCGTTTTAGTGCGCACGGAGGTTGCGCATTCACAGCCATACTCTCGTCAAATATCAATAAAACTTGAACCATTTTTTCGTAGAGTATTTCTCTGAGTTTTGGTATACGTTGTAATGTCATCGCCGCTCCAGCACAACTCACTTCTGTTCCTCTTATGTCAAGGTAAGTTAATTTGTAATTTGAAGAGGACCTTTGCCAAAGACATGCTATTCCAGCGTCATTAATATCACAGC
Source organism: Strigamia crassipes (assembly GCA_034683725.1). NCBI lineage: Eukaryota > Metazoa > Arthropoda > Chilopoda > Geophilomorpha > Linotaeniidae > Strigamia > Strigamia crassipes. Next base: position 32,477 of record JAQFXT010000133.1, read on the forward strand.
CAGTTAGTGTTAAAGATGTAAGATGTTCGCAATGTTTGATCAGCAAAGAAAGAGTGGTGACATGACATAGAGTGTAACTTAACCACAGATGACGAATATTTGGAAAAGATGGCAATAAGTCCAACACTGTGGAAGGTAAGAACTCGTGAGAATGCAACCAACAGATTGTACAATTCAGTGATGTTAGGCCCTGTTCCAGAATAAATTTAAAACTGCAACATAATTAACTTAAGTGTAAAATTTATGAGATTGTATTACCATTCTTGCTGTTGGAGACAACAGAGTTGCTAACAAGCCAAGAGAAACATTGCTGAATGCACAAGAGAGGTCTAAGTGATCCAATCCCTTCTCAATTAACCATAATGCATGACCAAGAGTCAATGGACGATAATTAGTTACTAAGACATGGCTTAATTTTCGTTGTAATTGCACAGCTAAAATTTAAACATCAAAGTTAATTCTTTTTCAAATAGCTAAGAAAATAATATTTACATAGGCTGAAATATTTCAATACATGTTTAAGTTTCAATCGGAGATAATCAGGATCGGTTTCTTCTTCGTGCCATATATTTCCTGCCATTATGACCACCTTTCTTAAAGCAAGATTTTCCAAGCTGGACACTTTTAATTCTCTAACCGGTTCGAGCATTTGTCGAAATTCAACTTCAATTTCGTGCTAATGTAATTGGCGTAGGCTCACAATGGAACATAATTTAGTCACTTTTTTTCTCTACTCCATTTTGTGTAATTATCAGTCATCACGACGCAACAATATGTTATTTTTTTCTGCAATAAACCAATTGTTTGGTTGCATTGCCCTTTTGCTGCAAATGAAGTATGAAAAACATTAGAAGTAGAATCTTTAAGCAGTTTTCCAACACAAGCACTTATGATGAAAATCTTGCAAATGAATTAGATGGCGTTATAGCGCAAACCAACTTACAAGAAACTGAAAATAAAGTTTTGCGTTTGTGGACAGCCTACAAATTCCACATTCAATGTACCGTAGGAATAATTGTATTCATCCTGTACAATGCTTTTTTGATAATGGCAGTAATACGCAAGGATAATTGGAACGTCACTTGGTGTCATGGCATAAAAGTTATACTCATAATTACATTCATTTCCTATGCATATTTATTTTATTACAAAGTTGCAAAAGTTTTGCTTGGACAGTTAATGTGGAATTACTTCAAATTGTACGATGGAGATGGTGTATTGAAAATGCTTTTCAAATATCCGTAACTTAAATTTATAAGAGTTTTTAAACAGTGTGTTAATTTTTAAATTTTGATACTTTTCATTAGAATTTTCCACGTAATTTGTTTTGCAATATTGGCATGTTATGTTCTTTTTATTTCTATTACTTCAATACGAACATTTATTGCCTACTCTGGGATATGGATTTTACTTCTACTGGGCTTTGTATTTTCTAAACATCACGCTAAAGTAATTAATAACGACAAGAATTTCAGGTTATCGACTTTTTAATTATTATTTTTTGAATAGATACATTGGCGCCAGATTTGTTGGGGCTTAAATTTACAACTTATTATTGGCCTGTTGGTTTTACATTTCCAATTTCCATCGCAACTTTATTACTGCATAATGGAAAAGAGCAGTTGGATAGGAAGCCAAGCAGATAATGGAGCTTCGTTTGTCTTTGGCTATTTAATATCCGGCGAGTTTAAAAGCAATGACAAAATTGTAATCGCCAAACAAAATTCAATAAGCGCCTTTCAAGTAATATAATTGCCATAAAACTCTCCTTGAGAAATAATGTTTAAAAAATATACATTTAGATGTTTTCCGACACAGTTGTTTTCAGTATGTTCATAGGAATTTTACATCATTACAAGATTAGTTATGCTCTTATTAATTACATCGGTCGTGTTGCTTATATGTTTATTGGTTGCAATACCATTGAATCAAATATTGCCATCACTTCCGTATTTGTTGCATTTGTAAGTCAGTAATCAATATCCAGGGCTGAACTGGAAAAAATTTCGTACTGGAAAATTCCCGGCCAGTCCGGACTTGCACGGGCCATCAGTCATCCTGTCGGGCAAGTCCAGTACGGGCTACCGGAAATTTCTCGGTAGCCCGCCGGGCCAGTTCAGTCCAGTCCTGTCAATATCTTTATTTTTTCGTTATTTCGTTTTCTTCCTTTTTTTATTTTTTAGAAAGATTCTATTATGTTTCTCAGAAATTATTTACCTTACATAAACAATGCAGAATTACATTCAATTTGTGTTATTGCAATGGCTACAAATGCTAGATCTATATACCGAACGTTTTTCGTAGCTGACAGAAATTCATACTCCATACATCGTGTACTCGCTAGTGTAATGGCTTTTCCATCAGCGTTAACTATGACACGGCTTTTATATCCTGAATTAGAAACAACTAAACTAACTAAAGCAGATGTTAATTACATCGCAAATAAGTATTCCATGTATTATCTTTAAAGTTAAAAAATATATTGAATTAAAACTTTATACTTTTCAGTGTAAACGTTTACAACAATATTGGAGAAAGTGTGGTTCGACATATTTTTGATGCCATTCGATTAAGTGGAGCTATAATTGCGACTGGTATTGTTTTTGCAGTTTTTCCATTTATGCTTGATGATTTTATTGAATGGTTCGCAATTATGGCCGGGTTAAAATTCAATTTTACCGTAAAAGAATTTCTGCATATTTAAAGTTACCATATTTTAAATGATACTTTTGAAATAGTGGCTGTTAGCAAATGTGTTGACTCCGTGCGTTTACATTGTGGGAATCGAATGGCGCGAGTGTTTTGATGTAGCGAGAGCCATAGCAACACAACTGTTGTACGAAGACAAACAAGCATTTGAAGTGCTACAATCATCCAATCTTTCAGTAAGTAGATCAAGCCTGGTTTCTTTTAAAATGGAAATTAATTTTTATAATTCTTTTTATATTTTAAAGAAACGTGCTCAAACATTGGCAATTTATTTGTTAGGTGATAGAGCAACTATAATACATCTTGCTTTCAGCATTGCCGCTATTTCGGTACTAGTTCCTTCTAGGTTGCCAAATTTTGTTGATATATTAGCTCGTGCTTTTGTAACTACGTTGTTAACGTCTTGGCTCAGTGCTTGTGTCACAGGTTTCGAATTATTTTTAACGTTGTTTTTTACTTTATTTTTAATAAAATTTTTTTTTAAGGTTGCCTGATGACATTCAGTAACTATCAAGAGCCATTTCAGCTCGATATTCTTTAGAATCTGATAATACTACGTAGATTCACCAATAAAAATCTTATAAAACAGATCTGGTTACAAAATAAAATCAGATTTTATTGAAATACAAAACCATTACCACTCGATGTGGTACTATACTTCATACAAAACGGATCTGGAGTAAAATAACCAGCTAGATCCAAGTTTTTCAAATTTATTTTAGCGTTATGTAAAAACAATTGCACAATGTGCTGTATAGCAAGTTGTTTTATTTTAAAATTGTTAGAATATTACATTTTAATTTTTTTCTGTCTAAAATAAACCAAAAATGAATAAACTACTTTTCATCGTATCGAAAAATGTGGTGTCGGTAGCCACATTCACATTCACACAGTGCGCTTTTCATGTCTAGCGCCGAATTAAGTAAAGATGCACACTCTTTTAGTTTATCCATAAAACGACGGCATACTCGCAAACAGTAACCGACAATTTCCGTTGGTTTCTTTTTAAACCACCTAACTGTATCTGTGCAAAAATAAAAGCATAGTGCTCTAATCCACCTAAACTGTTTTAGCCTGTTTTACCTTGCGATGTAGACACTTGGAATTTGTAACCACTGGGTGTGTTACGGTGTAATCCAAGAGGAGTATAAATTTCTCCAATGAAAACTAAACACAGCAAAATCATGCCCTTCATATTTTATCGATCATGAACAAACATAAATCCTTAAATATCACTTGTTCGAAACTAAAACTCGAGATAAACAATTGACCATTTGCTTTACAGACCAAATCAATTGTCTGTAATAAGCCGCTAAGTTACCAACCCATGGATCATTGTTTTATTTCAATGGACATGTAATATCTGGAGTGCAGTGCAATTGTTAACGCAAGCACGACAAATAATTATCGCAAGCACGTCAAATTCATTGTTTTAAATTCTTTTGCCTTTATACAGATACAAATCCCAAGTTTAAAAAAATAGTACAAAATGGTTAAACAAGAAAACTCTCATTCATTGCTGTAATATTGATGGACTATGGATTTGAATACAGATCTGCACCATGATAAAACTGAAGAGTAAGCGAGTGAAGCCAACAGTTTAAACTCAACCACAATATAATATTCACCATATGTTCTCTATATCAGTTAGTTCTTGCCCAGTAAAAATACCCCCTTTTATTGAATTGGACTTTCCAATAAAAAACGTTCAAAGGTCATCCCGCAACATGACACCATGGGCGTTGGGGGTTGGACTTGCAGCCCTCTTTGGCTGGATGGTGTATAAATTATGGTCGATCGACGAGATGGACGAATTAAGAACTATTACACAGGCAGTAGAACCACCACTGAGCGAAATAACAAGAGGAAAAACAGAACATCTAGGTGACAGACTTGCTGAAGAATGGCACAGAGCCAAAACCACCTCGGAAGAATACCCGCCATACGCGTGACTTTCTGTTGTGACAACAAAGTTTTGAAGCTACTACGTATTCGATTCCACCGTGAACAGCGTGAAAAAACACATTTGTAAGATTTATATGTACGCACATCGTTAATTCAATTAATAATTGCTACGCTCAAATAAAATTTAAAAAAGGAATAAATTTGTACTTGTGTGAAAGTCCGCCAGTGACTGTCCAAAAACTTAAAATTTCTATACTCAAAATTCTAATTATGAAAACTGTAAGAAACTCTCATACCCGTTCGAATTAAAATCACATTTTAGCGGTAATCTTTCGGTTTGCTTCGGATTTATTTCAACCCTCTATAAATATCACAAAGCCAGTGGCCACCCGCAACCCCCGCACAAATTGGGGACCACGGTAAAAAATGACACTGAAACTCACTTTATCACGGGCCTTTCGACATTGGAGGGGCTCATTTTCTGTGATCACGAGAAGATGGGTCCTATGCTGAGCCAATGTCCAAAACCAAACGCTACACAAACAAGCGTCAGGAACAATGAGTTAGGTATTATTCGTCAAATTACAATACAACAGTTTAGGCAAAAAACAATTCGATTTATTACTGTAATTCTATATAACATTTAACAAAGATAATTGGATACTATAAATATTTATTAACTTAAGTTTGAGCAATTAATCAATTTCTTTGAATTTTAACACCGCTCGGTCCTAAATAAAAATGTAACTCGTTAAAATCTTTCATAAAACTTGAAATAAAACTAACTAACCAAGTGTTTTACCAGTCACTAAGAGGGAGTTACTATTGCGGCCATTTCCAGCAATGGTCATGTACAATACACCATTTCTAAAATACCAATTTATCTTTTGAGGCTTGTTAATCATAACTTTGCTCCATAACTGGAATCCGAAAAAACCATGCCAACGATAAACGAAAACGTCATTCTCCTGATGAGCAACAGCCAGATAAGTTTCATCTAATAATTGTATTAAACAGTGTAAGCTTCGATGAGCAATCATTACTTTATACACTCACTTACCAAGATACTGCACAACACTTAACGCTTTAGTGCTTATAGAAATTTCTTGAATAATTTCAATTTTGTTCGAAGATACTTGATGAATTTTAACCCTTTCAGAATCCATATTATTGGAGCAATCGTATGAACCAATAGCAAAATAAGAAATATTGTTAACGGTGAATGTAACTGCATCTACAGGGGCCACAGCAAAAAAGGTGTGTTTTCTAACCATTTCCTGCACAGAAGAAAAATAAGTTTAAAAATTAAAAGAAAAAGTTATCAGACCTTATTCTTCCATTCATAAATGAAACTAGGAACACGATTCTCTCCGGTAACCAAACTGCGTGCAGTAATCACTAAAAGATGTGGGTAATTGCGATAATAAAACCACTCCATTTTCAGAGGTTTGCCCTCATACGGTATTTGGTGTAAACTCTAGAAAAAAAAAAAATACGCGAGAATAATATTTTACGGTTAATTTAAGTCATTACCGGTTCCATAAAGCATTTCCCATCCACACACTTAATGTGCCGGACATTAATGACACCAGCGGTACCTGATTCGGCCAAGAGGGAATCAGATTTACCAGGTAAAATGGCAATAGCATTAATCTGAAAAATGTATTAGCATGTAAAATTCTCACTTTAAATAGCAACTTACCGAATTAAACCGCTTGATAAAAACTAAATGCCGTCCTACCATGCCGAATAAGTGAACACCCCCTAACTGATCCGAACAATTTCTACCACTGTTCTTAATGAGTAAAAAGGAAGTAGTTTTGCCATAAACAACATCTATTTTTTGAACCATTTGAATCGAATATTCTTTTAAAGCTTGTTTGAGTGCTAAAAACGAATCGTTTCTAGGATAACAAGTTTCAGGATTCGTTTCATTCGGACAAGTGTATATTTTCACATTGAAGCAGTCTTGTTGGAAAACCGGACTAGATGGATCTACAACAAGCAACAAGTACAATTCACCAGCAAAAGGCACTACTGCAATATCTAGAGCTGGCTCAAACCCAATTGCTTTTTCTAGATGATCTAAATAGCGAACTAAATCTAAAAAAAAATGATATACTTGTAAAATTAACAAAAATTCGATTTTTCTTAAACAGATCCATTACTTTGAGTTTGTGGAACCGCATCGTACATGCATTGCTTAGATGCATCTAACCAGTGCCAAAAATGTTTTGTTTTTTCAATGTTGCTTTCTGTGTGCAGTTTTGCATTGTGGACTAATACATGTGCACCTTCTACTGCTTTGATGTCAGATTCCCAAGGGCCCTTTAAAATGACTTTGCCAGTGAAACTAACATCTTCTTGGTGTATCTGCATGAAGAAAATTGTTAAAAATATTCTTTTTAAAAACTGCTCGTTGCACTTTTACCCATTCTTTTCTTGTAGTTTGATAAATTCGATTATGAAGTACGAGCCAATGGATGTCGTTGATAAAATCAGTCGCGATGTTTGTAGTTGTCACATCTACGAATGTCTTCGGACCAATAATATCCTGCTCGCCATCAACGCTCACTATTTCTTCGCAGGTTAAATGGTTCAGCTTTTGATTAACTATCAAGTCACCGATAATCGTCACATGCTCATTAAAAATCAGTGGTCTTTGAATTGTTTGCGTAGTACTCAACGATAAGCGATTTTTGATCAGGTGTGTCAAATTAACATGATTTACAAAACCGGTAATTTGAATATCGAGAATTTCAGTTGAAGCAAATATTACAGACCCTCGAATTTCTTGGCTATCATTGACCTTAACAAAATCGTGAGGAAATCTAAAATTGTTGATCGTATCAATTACAACCACTTCTTCATTAAATGTAACATTGTTTCGAATTATAATTGGTGCAACGATAATTTGTTTGGTGCCATCAATTAACGCCTCGCTTTTCACCGCAGTCAAGTTTAAGCCATGCATGAATCTAACGTGAGTAATGGACCCTGTGACCTCAACATTTCCAAGAATTTCAATGTTGTGTTGAATTGGAGCTATGAATTTTTTTCTGCCGACTATAATTTGGTCATTGTTTGTCATCACTGCAATTTTTTTCAAGTGCAATAAATCAACTCCATTAATTGGTACTTCACTATCTAGTTGATTAACAGCCAAGCCTTTTTTGAATATTACGTTACCAGTGATAGTCTGCAAAATTAAACAAGATAATTGACGTATTAGAAAATTAATTACTGCTTACTTGTCTCGATTGCTTCTGAACCAATCGTTTCGATAACCCAGTGATGTTAATATTGTTTACAAATTTGTCTACAGTTACTTCTCGCGCTTCCACTCGTTTAAATGTTTTCCTTCCACGTATGACCATACTTTCGGACTTGATAATTGCTTGTTTTTGTAACTGGGAAGATAAAAAAATGTAAACAAGTTAATTTTAAAAATATGATAATTACTTCTTGTAGTTTGATGCCATTTATCGTTCCAAGTAAAGCATCAGAGGTGATATGCAGTTTTTGATGAAATACAATTGAGGCAGTAATGGTATTGTTGTCTTTAACTTTAATGACGTCTTTTAAGAGGATTCCGTCTAATTTAGAAACGACGAGGTGGTCTAAAAAAAAAATTAAGTATAAAATTTAAGGTTTTGTATTTCGCATGATTATCTACCTATTTTAACATTAAAATTAATGTCTCTAGTGCGAGATAAATTTTGTGGTTGGCTTTTGCTCAGCACATTTATGAAAAACTGCTGTAAACTGATGTTATTTAGTGTGTCTACTTCAATATTTTTTTTAAATTTCACGCAATCTTGAAATTTGATTGCAGTGTGCACTTTGTTGTTTCTCATGTTAGCTAAAAGAGATGCTTCATGTCCAAGAACTTTACGATTGACTTTAGTCACATAGGACCGAGCATTCAAGTAAAGGGTTTGCTGAAAAATTAAGTGTCCGGTGATGTTTTGCATCGTGGAAAGCCTAACGATCTTAGTTTGCAGTTGGTCAATATTAAAATCATTGATCAAATGAACATTAAGTTGATGATGAACTGAAAAAAAATTTCACTTTAATTAATTTTGTTTTAATTCTACGTGGTGCGGTTGACATTACCAACAACGTTATTTTGAAAATTCTTGTCACCGTGAATAAGAAATTGTCCTTGGACATAAACGACCTTATTGAAAAACTCATCGACCTTGATTTTGTTGATACGCTTAGTTTCGACGTCTCCGTGAATGATTAAATTGTTGTTTATTTCAACTTCGTTAATTTCAAAACGTCCTAAAACAATTATAGGTTAATCAAGAACAATAAAGCTGAAATTCAATACGTACCAATTACTACTTGCTGTTTATTCGTAAGGAAAAGTTGTTCCGAAATATCAACATTGGCCAGCTTAACTCCAGGCCTCAAAATCACTACTTTAGCTGTCATATCCTCCAGAAAAACTTTATGGCCCCAGATTACATAATTTCCGTGTACATGGACAGCGTTGGAATGGATTTTTGACAAGTCCCTCCCGTTAATCTAAAAATAAAAGCAAAATTCAAACGAAAGTCACAACTAAATTAATCAAATTTACCAATGCTCCATCCTTAAAATCCATACTAAAAACTTTAACTCTTTCATCAAATACTACTTCCTCGTCAATGATTTGTGAAGTATTCAAAGTAATGAAATCGTATTCGATTTTATGGTCAACAATTAAGCCCCGTACATGAATGGTATTTAATTCCACATCGGTGAACGTAAATTTAGAAGTGATGTTCTGGCGGCCCGAAGTTCTTAAAACAGCCAGCAAATTATGGATCGATTGTCCATTAATGGCATTTACGTGAAGATCTACCACGTTCAAATTTCTATGTAAAACAGCTGAGGGACGACCCAATTCCGACACGTCTACCGCATTGATGAGACTACCGTGAGCCATCGTAATTCGGCCGTTTACAGTTAGTTTCTTTTGCCGAAAAACTTTACGCCCTAGAAATAGAGAAAAGTATAATCTTGCAATTTAGATTCATTCAAATTAAAATACCTGCAATTATTTGCAGCCCGTGATCGGTTACTACATCATATGGCCAATCTAATCCATTTACGGTTAAGTCCACCGTTAATGGCCCATGAATTGTCATATTGCCAGTTATTTGTATGGGATTTCTTATGTATTGAAACGTGTTAGTAGTTAGAAGTTCGGATGGAAAATGAATTTTGTTAATCTGCTGCACATTCATTGAATTTAACACAATGATGTCTGATGAAAAGGTAATTAAACCATTTAGGATTTGGGTTTTGTTAGTATTAAGAACTTGGTTGGAGAAATCGTAGAGATTACGTCCTTTTAGTGTTCGTGTTGTAATTAGTTTAACATCCAGTTCTTCGAACATCGCATTTTCAGTCACAATTTGGTCAGTGTCTGTAGTCATTATGTTTCGAGCCCAATCGCCAAAATCAATCTGAAAAAGACATAAGTAAATTTACCATTAAAATTTAATTCTCCGTTTTATATTATTGTTTTTACTTGGTTCAATTTATTTATATTGAATTTGCCTTCGACGATCAAATTTCCAATTATTTTCTTCTCCCCATGAATTGTTTGTGGCAAATCGTTAACCACAAATTCCCTCGGATTAATTTCGTTTAATTTACCAGTTATTTCAACAGAATCAACCTTCACTTGCAAAAATGTTTGAGGTGCATTAAAACTCCTGCTGCCATGCAGGGTAGCCACATCTGACAAACGTTAACAATTATTTAGCAGTCTATATTAAATCCTATTTAACTCACTGTGCAAATCGACTCCATTTACTAATCCAATAATGTCTATGTTAGTTGTTGTGATGTGAGTGTGCACAGTTGTTACATTTAAAAACTGATCTCCAGTCTTATGCAAACTAGTCGCCATTAAGTCGTCTAGATTCAGATTGCAAACTGGGCCACTAAATATATCCAGAGAAAGCAGCGATTCCTTTACCACAATATTGTTCATCAAGATCTTTTTCCCTTAAAAAAAAAAAAGCAATATTAACTGAAATTTAAAATCAATATTTATAATTTACCAGTAACAAATTCTGATTTTGTTGTCAGCACCAGGTCCTCAGCTTCGTTGTAAAGACGGGACAATTTGTCATGAACTGCACGCTCTATCGCTAAACAATCTTCACAAATAAAATTATCCGCTGGTTCGACAATAACAGTTGGATGAAGAATCAAGTTCTCAACGTGTGCTACCTACAAATAAACATTTTACATACCAAGTGACAAAAAATTAGGTTGTCTTACATCAGCGTCTAATCCTTCAAGTAGAAATTTTTCCCCAGATACAGTTTGTTTTTTGTCAGTCACCATCACGTCCCACGTTGGAACATCGAGCATAGCTAGCCGATGCTGCTCGTCTTCTAATGTACGTTCCAAATGAACGAGGCATTCAATTAATTCAACTTGATCTTGATCATCGGTTGGTTTAACATCACGCAATTTTAAGCCAACTTTAAAAATCGATAACCTATTTAGCACGTTATAATTGTGCAATTCAAAATGAGGATGGGGATGATCAACAATTGTTTGCTTTGATGGCACGACTATAGGCCTATCCGTGTAGCCAAGAACTTGTCCATTAATGACCAATATCGTATCGTTTTTATGATGAAACGATACTATTTTTATTTGACTATTTTGAGTATGCTGGTGTAAAACTAGCTTCTGGTCAATCGACCAAAAATAATCGTCTTCGTATTGAAAAAATCTGATTACAGGAATTCCATCCTGCCATAAATATTAGTTTAAAATATAAAATTGAGATTAAAAATTAAGTCGATATTTCTTACCGGGTATTCAACTAAAACCAAAAGAATTTCCCAATTAACTAATCTCACTGCTGTCCAAGATTTGGCTTTCACAGTTGGTATTGTTTGCAACAATAAAAATTGACTTTCAGCCCACCAATAGATATATGCCACTAAAAAAAAAAATTAAAATCCTAGTTCTCAATAAAATTCAATTTAAAAACATACAGTCCTCGTGACATGTAATTGCTAAAAAATGTAGATCACTAATTGTAAAATGTTCCGTGCTTGAAGCTACGCAATTACCGAGTCTCTGGTAAAGTCTAAATTGATCTGGTTTTTGCCTAAACAATAAGATAATTTGTTATAAAAAAGTCAGTTTGGTTAAAAACCTAAGTAAACTGAACCTAGTGCTCTGATAAACATGAGCACCCGCAAATCCAATGGTCTCAAAAGGTAAAAATTTTGAAAACACCAAATATGTTTCAAGTCCAATTTTAAAGGATGTGACACGAGTTGCAGTTGGCAGAGGAATTGATGCAAGTAAATCAAATTCGTAATCGTTCCAAATGTGCTGATGTCTGTTAAAATTAGTGATTAAATTGGTTCTGTTTGACGTAGTTTTAAATTACTCACCCTGTTCCATCGGTCGTTAATACCAGTAAGGCTGGAACGCCTTTGTTAAAATAAACTTGCGTAGCAGTCACTTCTGAATTTTTCAATTCTAATGGCTGTGTCAATTCCATTCCAGTATTAGTCACCTAAAAATTTAGAATTAGTACATTTAACCTGGAAGTCTAACTAAAAATATTTACAGTAAAAATGTAAATTGGAGTTGTAGCTGTTTGGTGATGTTCGTATTCCAACGTTTCCACTCGTTTACATGAGGTAACTATCACCATAGGCGGAGTCCAGAGCGATGAAGTCGATGCTATACAGTTTCCTGAATGTTCAAAATCAGAAACGTAGTCAAATTTATCTAAAATATAAAACAAATTATAGTTGTTTATTTCTTCTATATTTCAAAATATAATTAACCATACTTTGATTGTAACGCAGAAGTGTTGTAAGTGTTCCATCATAAAATACCACCGTTAAATAAATTTCGTCGCTAAGACCTGGCACAATTACTAAATCGCTTATTTCGTCCCGTAAAACTTGACTACCAATTAGATCGATGCTATAAACTTCCATAAATCTTGGAATATTTTTAATAACTGAAAGAAATTAGTTAGTTATTTTATTGTTGTTGCAATTCTTGTGTTTTAATTTACTATTTGGTTTCTGTTCCTTCAGCAAATGCGGGTGACAAAAATGATTGCTGCAAGTGTTTTCGAGATAAATGTTGGCCACATCTTCACGAAATGTTACCATTAAGGTATCAAGAACTTTTTGAGCCAATTGGCTGAAATACGTAGGGTCCCATGCAGCTGAAGAATTCAACGCCAAAATTTCCTTTCAAATAATTTGAAACACATAAACTTGTGTAACCGACAAAAATTATAAAAAATAAAAATAAATAAAAATAAAATTAACTTTACCTGTGCAATTTTCTCAGGAACTGTGACGTTATCTTTACAAAGAAACGCATATTCTTCGGCATTATATTCTTTGCCGTAAATAACGCATGCCGAATGGGTAAACCTCACTTGGACGAGGCAAAAGCAAGAGAGCAACCAAACTAACCGGAGCATAATGTCCAGTGTAGAACCAGAAAGAAAGAATAGAAATTTTATCGGAGCAAACAGTTTTATACCCTGTATTATGCAAATTTTGGTGATGCCCCCTGGAATAAGCTACTATCATTAAAGGGTGTTCACGTACACAATAGAAATACCATAGATTATGCAAATCTATTCTTTGAACACGAACATTTTCTAATCTAAATATTTTCTGTTTAGAACTGTACATCAATTGTCAAAAATTTGTGCCAACATTAAATTCGACTCTAGAAGCTTTAATTATATTTGCTGTACAAAACCCTCTTTATTTCTTTTTACAATAAAAAATTGAATTAATTCGAAAGCACTGCTCAGATTTGAAGGCTCTTGAGCGCTTTGCCATTCATACTCTTCAAAAAATCTTTTCCAATACTCGGAACTTTTCCAAGAATCTTCAACCACAACCTCAAGTCCAGATTTACAGTGTAGTATTATTTGCTTCGGCACACTGTAAGTTCCCACCATCAGTGTGTCGGTACCGCCTGGACATAAATTGCCACTGAAGCACAGTACGTGCACTTTGTAACACTTAAATGCATTTAAACTGGTAGGAACTTCCACTTGAATGCTCTGAGGACTATCGACATAGTCTTCATCGAAAGTTTTTTTAAATTTCCAGTCTTGAATTACCAGGCCGTGTAAATCTGAAATTGATCCTTGCAGAAGCACTAGTTTACTTTCATCCACACGAACTGAGAAAAAGACCGTTTTCAAAACGATGTCACAAGTGAACACCACGTAAAGTGAATCTTCTTTCTTGGTTTGAATATTCTCATCCACGACTTCCCAAAGTCGGTATTGTAAATGGTTAACCTGATTCCGAGGACGACTTATTTCTTCAATATCCCAAGGTGGAGTGAGTATATACGGTTGATTCAGGTAATGTTTAATAAAAGATTTGCGCTCGTCGGGAGTGAGGATATCCAAATTGGTGAAAACGTTGTCTAATTCCTCCCAGTTCATGTTAAAAAATCGTATTTTGTAAAGAGCAGCCCCCAAGATGCAGCGCATATTTTTCTGATTAATTTCCAATTTTCTTTTGCAACATTGGTGCTTGGCCCAATACAAGACTCCTTTCAAAATTTCGGTTTCGGTTTCTTTTAGCGAATCGCGATCGAGAATTTCCATTATCGCAGATCTGTCTAAAAGAACAAAGTCATTTCGTTTCATAATGGCACCTACGTTGCCATCTAAAAATTCCAAACAAACAACCAGGAGTTCTGTTCTGCGATCCTCTTCTATTTCATGAGTTAAATGAAATATAGGAAGGAAAGTTGCTATGTTCAAATTGGGAATCAGCAAAGAAATGCATTTATCTACAAGCGAAGTTATAAGATACTTCTGAGCAACTTGAAGAACTTGATACATAATTTGCACATTGTCCAAATGCACATCCTGTTCGTAAATGTGCCTGGTAGGATACAAATAAACAAAATTAGTACTTTCTACAAGTTATGTTACGAAACAAACTGACTGGAGCATGAATTTGAATGCTATCGGAGCTGTATCTGTTACTCTAACAGTACCACTGTCCTTTTCCCTAAAATTTCCCGTGAACATTCTTTCAAATACTTGACTAGACACTGACATAATAAATCTGTGAGCAGGAAACCGCCAAGTTTGTCCCGACTCCGGTCCGACAATAAAAGTAACGTCACTGTGCTTTTCTTGCAAAAAAAACGGTGATGCGTCCATTTGGTAAAATCACGCTTTATAAATTGTTAAAGAATGTGTAAATTTTAACATAAAAGAAAAAGAAAAACAAAGCAAAACTCCTGCCGACTGTGTGTGTGGAATGTTAAATATGGCAGCCTAAAATTCGATTTCAACACGTGTGAACAATCATTTTTACGTTTGTTCGAAAAGCACCGCCTAAAAACCGGGGGTTGGCTTCGCTGCGCAACTTCCATTAACAATTAAATGAAGACGTTTGATTTAGTCATAAAATCTTTATTCAAATAAGCCTTATAACTCAATTTTTTTTAATAGCTTTCAATTCGCATACTAAGAAGAGTGGTAATCGATGCGTTAATAATTTTGGAGGTAAATTTTGTAAAATCGCACCTTGATCTGTGGCAAAAATCTCGTCGGCTTTAACTACAATAAAGAAAAGCGCTTTTTCCCCAGAGAATTGTCTCTTATTCTTCCGGAAACTAAGGAAGGGGTATTTAGATGGTCGGTGAAATAAATACGGAGCAAACATGTTACATAACTGGCTCAACATTTTCTCATTGAAACGAAATCCAACTTTATGAGGATGCATTTTGCCACACAAACGACGCATCATGCCTAGAAGATATTGCAGCACTAGAAGGTGGTACCCGTCGTAATAAGTGTGTATAAATCTGAAAATGGGTAATATTCTTTGTTAAATACTTACTAGGAGAAATGGAAAAATTAAAATTAACCTGGCAATATGGAGGATCAAATCAGGGCGGATATCCGAATCAATCTCTTTTGATTGTAATGAGTTAACGTAATCACCAATGTCCATCCAACGTCGATGTAAAACATCCGAAAAGGACAATAATGGATCGTCCAACTCTCGAAGCAATTTCTAAACATTTTATTACATAATTTATGGGTGTTAAATGGAAGAAAAAAAATATTACCAACCTGCAAAACTTGAAGCAATACTTCGACAGAATAGTCACTAACACGTGCGTACTTTTTTTGCTTTAAGTACGAATAAAGCTTTTTCTTTTCCGTTTTATCTTTCGGTAGGTTTATTCCATCTTCGAAATTGTGCCAGGATAACTTCTGATGCAATTCCTGAAGAATTAACTTGAAATAAAAATAAAAAATGAAATGTAATGCTTTTATTTAAATCAGTACAAATGATACTTACAAAAATGTGGTAGTAATTACTCAATAAGCGACTAAATCGAACCATTCCGAAATACGCAAAGTGCAGTTATGACGAAATTAATTGTTAAAATTTTGTATTAAATTGAGTTGTTTGCTGACAATTAACTTCAACAATACTGTTTTTTTTTCTTCTTTTAAAGTTTCCTTACAAAACAAGTGAGCTTTTAATTGTCCATTTGTCACACTTGAGGCTGAAATTTGATTGGTTTTCTGCGATCATCTGACTGCAAAAGCCAATCGAAACGGACTTTCCCATCATGTATGACACCCACGCTGAAATCCACCTTCAAACGAATGAGAGGAGAGACATGACTTATTACTTCCAAATCTCCAGTAACTAACACATTATTGTCTATATCCAATCAAATAATCACATAAATAATTTAAAAAAAAAAAACAATTTAGTGGGCAGTTCCAAACCAGGAATCAAACCCAAGAACCCTACAAACAAAAATTTAAAAAATTGCAGCACATTTGTCACAATTTAAAAAATATAGATTCCTAAAAAATAAAATAATAATAATAATAATAATGATAATAACTTACATCACTTTGATATTATTGATACATTGCATAGTATGAATTATGATACTAATGGAGTTATGACAGTGATAAATTACTTAAGTAAACAAATATAGCTATGCCAATATGCATACAAATTATTCACCACACATCATTAAAAAGCTATATAAGTTAATAATTTAAGCCCTACCTGCTTAGCTGCAAAATTGAATTAAAATGAAAGGTACTGCAGAGCTCGAGTTGACCATAGTTTATGTTTAATGATACTTTTATGGAATGGTTTTCTAATTACATTAAAACAAACTGTGGGTGTAACCCCCATTACCGTGAGTACAAAGCAACTTCTGTTCCTCACAATTGATTTCTATTTTGGTGCGTAACGTAGTGCTTTTGTGACCAACTCTGGTATATCATGTTACCAGTTTTTCATTTCTTGTGGATTCAAATTATGATTAGTAATTTGCTTGCAATGCCTGCCCGCATTCCAATTGGTAAGTAATTTTGTTTTCTATCACCGTAGTAAAAACATTTTTAAAAATATATCTATTTTTTCAATTATTTTAAAAGGTGTTGTTTTTGAACAAGGCAGTCACGATATTCAAGATGCTTTTAAATCTGCAGTGTATTTGCACAACAATAATCCTGGGTCAAAATTTAAATTAGAGGCTCAAATTGATGTTATTAGTACGACTGATGTTTTTAAAATTAGTCGAATAAGTATGTTATCAAACGATTGTGTGCGTGTAATCCATGAATATTTACCCCACAGTTTGTAAACGATTTTCGCAAGGCGTCTACGCACTGATCGCAATGATTCATCCAGATTTGTATGATGTGTTTCAATCTTACAGCAATACTTTTCAAATTCCACTTGTCACTCCATCATTCTCGAGAAAAACGGACAAGTCTCATTCTGGCATTAATTTTTCAATTAGTCTACGTCCCGATTACTCACAAGCAATACTCAACGTCATACAGTTTTATGGCTGGCAAAGAATTATGTATTTCTACGAGTCTAGTGCTGGTGAATATGTATAGATATACATTTCTTGCTATTGCGCTAAAAAAAATGACATTTTGTGTAAAAAGGTTTGCTGAGACTACAATTACTCTTTGACCAAATGACTATTAGCAATCCACTGGAATTTCACATCGTACAGCAAATTAGTAATGAAACGGATGTCACGGATTTATTAACAGAACTAGAAAAAAGTTCGGAATTCCGTGAATCAAAACACTTTGTGATATTAGAATGCAGTCAACAGTTGGCCCAAAAAGTGATCATAAGTCACGTTTCATCCAAGTGGCTGGGGAGACGAAATTACCATTATTTACTCAGTGATTTAGTAAAATGTGTTTAATTTTTATTTTGAGTTGTTTTGTATTCAATTTTGTGTTTGTTTTTTAGATACTGGACAATGTTTGGGATTCAAGTATTGTAGAGTTTGGCACAATTAATATTACAGGGTTTAAAATTGTGAATTGGAGTAATAAAAATGTACAAAATATATTTGACGCTTCAACAAACATTCAGTCAGAAGTACGGGTCGATTTTAAAATGAACCAAATATCGGTAAAAATTTTAAATTATACGTTTGTTTACAATAACAAAAAAAAAAAACCTGACTTTTTTTCGTTATTTCCAAGTCTTCAGCAGCTTTGATGTTTGATTCTGTGCATTTAATTACAATTGCACTTGACAAACTCGTAGATGAAAATCCAAATAGTTTTCTGAAAAGCGAAGGGCAGACGCAGACATTCAGAAACGACAGTTCCGAATGTTTTGAATTAGCCAACTCTGATCTTGGTGTTAAATTGATCGATGCAATACAAAAGGTTGATACCAATGGTTTAACAGGAAATATTGCATTTGACAGTAACGGAAAACGGAAAACATTTTCCTTACACGTTGTAGAAATGACACCAAATCGCCAGATGATCAAGGTAAGACTAATAACTACTCTATAACTTGTAATTTGTCGATTAAACAGATTAAAACCTGTAGATCGGAACGTGGGTACAAGGAAATGGCCTCTCAATCATGTCCCCAAAGTACGTAAAACCCAAATCAATTATTGGAAATAATCGTACTTACATAGTAACAACTATTTTGGTAAGTGCAGACAGCTTCCTTTACACTAAACAACTTTCAATTAAATTTCTGATTAGGACGAGCCGTATTTAATGCTTAAACAACCGACAAATGGAGAGATTTTGGAAGGAAATGACCGTTTCTATGGATATTGCAAAGATCTAGCTGATGAAATAGCAAAAAACTTGAATTTCAATTACACTTTCAAACTTGTAAATGATTCACGGTTTGGTGCGCCTAACAAAGCGTCACACAGTGGATGGGACGGAATGGTAGGCGAGTTACTTCGAAAGGTATTTATTACTTCGTTATTGCCAAAGCATTCGTATCAAACATCCTTTTATGTTCCAGGAAGCTGATATTGCAATTGCACCATTCACCATCACATCTAGCCGGGAGAAAGTGATAGATTTTACCAAACCATTCATGACTTTGGGGATAAGTATTATGATTAAAAAACCAGTCAAACAGAAGCCAGGTTTGCTGAGCTTTATGAAGCCACTTTCAATTGAGATTTGGCTGTGTGTACTGCTGGCATTTTTGGGTGTCAGCGTCATTCTCTATTTTGTAACTCGGTTTAGTCTTCATGGGTTTAAACAAAGCGTAGTAAACGCCAATTCGGAAGAAAATGACTTGACCTTGTATAATAGTCTTTGGTTTTCATTTGCCGCCTTGATGCAACAAGGATGTGATGTGTTGCCCAAGTAAGAATTCGTTGAAGTTGATTTCAATATTGTTAATGCAGTTATTACGTTTAGATGTGTGTCAGGACGAATTGTTGTCAGCTTTTGGTGGTTTTTTACTCTGATAATTATATCGTCTTATACAGCCAACTTAGCTGCTGTTCTCACAGTTGAGAGGATGGTAACTACAATAAATTCTGCAGAAGATTTGGCGAAACAAACAGAAATTGAATATGGATTACTGAAAGGTGGCTCAACAGAAGATTTTTTTAAGGTATGGTATGGTGTTAAGTAGAGAAGCTCGGAGGTTGCTTTACGAATTTAATTTGGTATTTTTCGTTCGATTAATTTAATTAGAATTCTCAAAATCCAATACATCAGCGAATGTGGATGTTTATGAATGAACGACCACATGTGTTTATGAAAGACATAGACGAAGGTGTTAAACTTGTTCAAAACTCAAGCGGTAAATATTCTTTTCTATTGGAATCAGTAATCAATAATTACAAAAATGAAAGAAAACCGTGCTCAACCATGAAAGTGGGAGAAAATTTAGATACAAAAGGGTATGGTTTGGCTACTCCTCATGCTGATAAATACATACCTTTACGGTAAAAAATAAAATATTTCTAATATAAATTTAAAATTTAACCTATTTCTATTTAGAATTAGTTTGAATTTGGCAGTTTTAGAATTAATAGAAAGTGGTAAATTGGACAGTCTAGAGAAAAAATGGTGGTATGACAGAAGCGAATGCTCCCACCAAGATGAAAAAGTAAGTACTTATAGTATAATACATGCAATAACAAACTAATAAATTGTCACGCAGGAATCGACGCACAACGAATTAACCCTGGTCAACTTAGCTGGAATTTTTTATTTTCTAATTGGAGGTCTTTTACTATCAATTGGAATAGCATTAACGGAATTTTACTTTCATTTATTACGGAACAAAACGAATGTACATTCCATAAATCAAGTAAATATTAAATACTGAGTTTTGTGTGCAGCTTTCAGTTTTTTTTTATGCATTTCAGAAATAATTGATTCCACCAATTTACAGAAATTGACTCATCGTATTTACTAGTTACTAAACTTTTTTGTTGTTGTTGTAATTTTCTAATATTTGTAGCCAACTTTATATTGTTCGTTTATTTTTATCTGTATGACAAGATATATCAAATTACCGTAATATTTTTTTAGGCCTACCAAATAAAACAAAAATATTTGCATTATCAACTTAAAAAATTTTCGGTTATTAACTCTAGTTACACTTTTTTTTAGAAACACTATTTAATTTTCCTAATGCAAATAATCATCTTGAACACAAATCACACGTAAATCCAGTAGTTTGCCAAGTAAAACCACGACTTTCAAACGATTTCCACACATTCGTTTCAGGATAATAAATTAAAAAAACAGATTGATCAACTTTATCACCAAACATAATAAAAGGTTCATCACAATTCATAAAAAGAGGTTGATACTTTGCTAATTCTGGTAAGGCTTTGCCGCTCCAAATATTGGTTTCCGTATCGTAACTCACAATGTGTGACTCATCTCTCACAAAATACAATTTCTTTTTGCACTTTTTTTGCAGACATTTGCATTTGATGGATATAATGTTATTAATATCGCGTAAAGGTTTCTGAAATTCCCATTCGTTATTTGAAAAATTGTACAATAAAATCGAAGATAATGACGATGCGTGATAATACAAATTGCCGTTTAACGCCAGTAAATTACTCTGAGAAATCACATTCACAATAGGTGTCAACGATTTCCACGTTTTAGCATCGACATCGAACCTAACAAGTTTTTCGTAATTCCAAATGTACATGTTTTTACCATCGACAACACCGGTCACCAAATTTTCCAACGTCACGGCCGGTCCCGTAAAAAGTTGACGACTCTTTTCATTATACGCCACAAATCTCTTCTCGCACGAAATGGAAAAATAAAACCTTTCGCCAGTAAGCGTGATCAGAGGATACCAATCCTTGCCGAGAGCGAGCGGAAGTTGCACCGTAGCAAAATTACACCATTCCTTTCTTCCGATAGAATAAACTTGACTTAAAATTTTCCCAACGTCAGCGTGGTAATTGTAATGGAAATGAAGCTGCAAATCTTGTTTACGGAACCCCAATTCACGCTCAGTTGCGATTGAGAAAGAGGAAAGAAACTTGGTCAACTCCAATGAATTTTTGACAAACTCGCTGCTTATCAGCTGACGAATAAATTTCCGTGGTAATTTGGACACATCCAAAAGACAGAAAAATGCGATAATTTTTTCCAACGTTGCATCGGGGCTCTTTTTGCCCCAACTGATGATGGCATGAGCCAACGATTCATTCTGCATCGACACTTCCTTCGCATATGATATCAAAGCTTCCATTTGATCGAGAGAGAGTTTGCCAAACCGGTTTGCACAAACGTCCAACAGTTTCGATAAATTTTTCAGTATGAAGGTTATCACACGTTCCTCGGCTTCAGGGTTTTCAAACTTGACTGTCAGTGACCAGAACTGAAAGCAGTTGCCAATGGTTAAATTATTTAGCAAAGAATTGATGCAGTAGTTGATGAGCAGTTCTTCGTGCATGTTTTGACACGTTTCCAGCACTTTTCGAATCAATTTCGTGTCGTTTTGTAAACTCGATTGGATTTCGCCGTAAAAGCTGGTTACGATGGCTTCGATTACAGATACGGGTATGGTTTCGAATTCAATGTGTATGAAACTGTCGCCAATTAAATTGGTGGTGAGCAAGTTGTAAAAAAACGGACTGGCGGCCATGAGCACACACCTATGGGCATGAATGCATCCTCCTTGACATTCCAAGACAACATCAGTGTAGATTTTGTTTTTACGCATTTCTCTCAGTTTTTTGACAGCATAACCGAACCGATCTCTGCACAATTTTTCTTCCATGGTGCTACTTTCAACTGATTTAAATTTGGACTGGTAAAAGATTAAAGAACGGAGAAAGGAGGGTTGTTTGTTTTCCTGAATTTACAAAAATTAAAAACACATGATCACTGTTGAATGTATGAGATGGTGCATTGTTGTGAGAGATATTTTTAGCAAAAAAGATTATGTAAATAAGTTTGTTGTTTAACTTTTTATTTCACAAAAATAAAAACAAAACAATCACGGATTAACGTCACTCAGTTCATTATTGAGTTTCTTACGGTAGATCCGTAAACAGTGATAGAAGATAAAAAATACAGAAATAAAACCCACTGCAATCTGTCACGATGATTATTCTCATTTAAAACAAATTTATAAAACTAAAGAATAAATCGTCTTACCGCTAATTGTGGAAGGGCTTTGTGGATTAAACTTGCAGGAAGTCCATGAATACGAATCACAAAGCGCAAAGTGAGATCGCAGTTTGTAAAATTTGAGATAAATCCCCTTTTAAATATAAAAATAACAATAATTATTAACTTATCCATTAAACTTGCAATTATAAAAAACCTATTGGTAACTTCAATAAGTAGATCATATTGGGCATCATCTGGAAATGATGGATCCACATTGCCACATGGCGAATGCCATTCGCACATCCAACTGAAAAATAAACCCAAATTACTACATTTCAAGTAAATTGCGTCCAGGATAATTTAACTGGATAGGTCTTCCACCATAAACCACAAAAGGAACGGAGTCATCAACTTCTGTATGAAAAGCACGATAGCCTCCTAACATTTTTTTTTTTAAATTTAAGTCATAACGAAAACCCTCAGCAGCATCATGATCACGATTATGCTCGTGATCGTGATCGTGATCCTCCGTATGTTCTGCATGGTGATCTGGACGCCATATTGCATGATGTTCCGTTCCGTTAAGAAAATTGTAATCCAATATCTCCTTATTGTTGAATAAACGGATGCCTTCACCCACAGCACCCCCGCCCACCACTAAGAACGCCAACGGATCAGTGTAAATCTCTTCTATCCCCGAAACGTCGTCCACGACGGTAAACACGGGAGAAAACTCTTAAGAAAAAAAAATACATAATACAGTAAAACCTATCAACGAAAGTGGTTGCCGATAGAGATTTCACTGTAATAATTAAAAAATAAATAATGAATATTTCTTACCTCCATAAAAATCAAAGCACGGTTTGTTGGGTATTGGATGAATGCAATCATAATTATCCTCAAAATGATACTTATTAAGATTAACTGTTTTATGCCAATCAAATAGTAAATGTTTCGAAGGTGGGCAGCCCAGAAGAACTCGCATCTTATATTTCCCCTAAAAAATAAAAAAATTTGTAGATTTACAATTTGTTTTTGAATAAATATCAACAAATACCTGTGGTTCGGTTAAACCCTGAATGCAACTTTTTTCATTATCATCCAGAAATCTGAACTCGACTACAGCGGGAATTAAACGAGAACTAATTGGATTCTCCGCATAAACGGCAGCTGTACCTCTAACATGAATCTGCATTTAAAAATAAAATTGTTTCTAAACTTAACCAACACATTATTAGTTTCTTTTTCACGCGTACTTCATAGGTAGTTATATGTCCAGTCTTGTTCACTTCAAAATACGAAGTTTCAAGTTGAGACTTTGAATGCATGATCTGTATAGGAACTTTAGAGTAACCTATTTTTTAAATTTAATTTTAACTAATTAAAGCCTTTCTTGAAAGCAATAATCAAAGCTTACTGTGATTAAGTGAATAGTGAATTGACACTTGCGCAATAAAAACATCGCGGGTATCTAAATACACAGTGGACGGACTTCCCGAATCACTACCATAAGCTTCTTTATGTACCTTTTTCGCCATTAACTATTTAATATCGAGTTTCGTTTATTGTTTGCCAAATATTTATCACCTGTTTATAATTTTTTGCTTGCAATTCAAAAACATGGCGCTTTCTGATCTTTTCTTTCAAGTCTGCCAAGCTTGTAAATACCTACAGTAGATCAAAGTCAAGCAATATTAATTTCTGATTCAAATTATTCAGACTACAAAGTCATACAATACTATCCTGATCGTGCTGCCACTTGCTAATGGGATCTTTAAACAGAGAGCGGTACCCGGATTTTGAAATACCAGAATCAACTGAGGCAATAAATGAAGCCACTCCTTGATACAAGTAAATGGCTTGTTTGCTATTATAATCAGTGTCCTCATAATTGTCCGAAGGAACAATCTGAAACGTCTAATAATTTTTCTGTTATTTATAGGTAATCCTGTTGATGCTTATTTTGAGTTATCTTACTTTTATGCCAGTTAATTTAGTCAGATTTTCAATACTAAAATCAATTTTCCCAATTGTACAGTCTTGAATTTTCAACCTGAATAAAAATTAAAACAATCATTTAATTATAATTATTTTTTTTGACAATTATAGACACCCTTGTCGCAAATTTTCGTTGTAAATAAATTGCTCGATAAAATGTTTATAATCAAACGTGATTGATTTCAATTCAACCTCGTCACTATTCAGTTCCTCTTCTGGTTTTACAATCGCGTTCAACTTAAAATAACAAACTATAAAAGGGACTTTCATTAATCGTAATAATTATTTCATACCAACATAGGTGTCCCTGAAGGCGCTTTATAAACACCAACTAAATTGTTTAAATCCAAAGGAAAACGAGACCATAAATTTGATACGTAGTAAACAGACTCGGAGCCAATTTGACCAATCCCAATCTGCATTAATAAATTCAAAAAATTACAAATATGATACATAATTCAAAAATCACTCGTCACTTACTTTCCTCTCTCGTCTGAGAAAAAAATAATAATTATCATGCAATGTTAGCAACTGAATTATGTCTTGCTCCGTAGAGTTATCAATATTAATCAATGTTTGCTTCTTTGACTGACTAAAATAATAATTTACAATTATTACCACCAAAAACACCTCAACAATACACAAAACGTACCACATAAAAATAACCGAGCCATAAGCAAAAACAATAACTTCTGTAATGGAGTCGTGAACCAACAACCTCGACAAATAAACTGTAGCATTGATGCTGCATAATGTGCTCCACATTTTCTTAGGTCCTAAAAAAAAATAAAAACACCCATATGGTTACAATTAAATGTCTATTTTATAGCGTACTACTTACGATTAAACTCCAATACGTAATAAATATCTTTGTGCTCGTTTAATACAAGAAAATAAAAACCAGATGCTTTTTGCGCAAGTGCGGATGACACCAAACAACAATCTAAATGCAACGTTTGCTGACAATACTTGTGTATATTACTCGCCCAACGGTCTTTAATTTCAACAAAAGTTGGCCAAGCAGCTGAAATATATAATTTTTGGTCATTTTAAACACTTCATCTATTAATCCGATTTTTAACATGTCTTGGGATCAATGTAAGCAACAGCAACAGAACCGCATTTATCCTTTGCAAGCGAATGACTAGATACGATCAAAACTACTTGAGTTTTTGCGTCGCGTTTAGTCGCCATCTGATTAACACATATGTGATACACCAAGTGAAATGTTTTATTTTTCTGAGCCAGCAGACCAAACTACAACAGCAAAAAAATAAAAAATAAACTTATTAAAACATTTTAATTCAATTACTTCATTGATTACTTCAGTCCCTACAAGCTTTACAGACGATAGTAACATGACTGATTGAACTTTCTGACTTGAATTAACACAAACACGACTGAAATTCGTTTCATTAGGAACTATCTGAAAGCAAAAAATTATTTTTAATTATTTTCAATGAGAACGGAAAAGAGGAATTTACCTCCGTAAAAAAATATTTGCGAAAATCTGATGATGCCTCTAAGACAAGGGGCTGGTCTGGCAGCAGACTGATGCTGGTGCTCATTTCGTTTTCAGGATTTACACGCACATACAAAGGAGCTAAATCCAGCAATTTTCGAATGCCTTTTTCAAAAGGTACAAAATTCGAATTTATTTTCAAATTGTTTTGAAATAAATGTGCCACATCTAAATTTATGCTGAAAAACATAAAACAATTTTTTGTAAAATGTCATCCAACGTTCCAACTGACAAATGCCCTACTCCAAGTGAAACTGATGATATCCAATGCCACCTGACGAGATTATAACCTGAGCTGTTATTGACGTTTTTTGAACAGGAAAGGGGACAAACCACACGCTGGGACAATCCGCTTGATGGCAAAAATTAACACCTATTATTAATTTATACAAAATTATAATTATTAAATGACACTTAATTAACTATGTCCTTTACTGCTATCATTAACCGGAACCAATAGACCACGCAGAATATATTCGTTAGTAGTCGGTTGCTCATTTTCACCGCTTTTAATTATTAGATGAACATTGGGACACACTCCTTGCAATATTAAACTGCGCATTAAAATCTCATTCGTCTAGAAAAATATACAATTAAAAATTACTAATAAAAATAATGACATTTTTCAAATACTTTTCCATTACAGCCAACTGAAATTTTTAACATGTAGTCAAATATATCCGTAGAGTTTATCTGCAAAAAAAAAAAAAAAAAAATTAATCGCAAATTAAACGTGTGAAAGTGTTAATATTTACGGAAATCATTAACTGTTCTTGTAAAATCCCTAAATAATGACGGTGGGCTGGCACTAATGATATAAAATTAACAGTTTCCACCAACCAACCACATAATTCAGTTTGCAATTGCGATGAAGAGTACGAAAAATAGTTAACGAGTAATATAATAAGTTTGTACATTGTACACGCCGTAACTAACGAGCTTGACAAGTTGCGAGATTTAATATTGTAATCAAACCGTAGACAACAATTACGTGTGAAGCTGCGCCCTCAATTCTCGAGCACATTTAAATCACCCTCCAAAAAAAAAATTAACGTCGAGTTCAATCCTTTCAATGGATGAATTTAATAACTAGCGGTTACCCGCAACACGAACCAAATAGTTAAATTTATGTTGCAAAAATGTACTATTTCGATAACAAACTTCAGATATAATCCGCGATGTCCACTGTAGAATCGAACGAATCTGAAAGGAGTCGTCTTGCGCGTATCCGCTAACCACCTGAAACGGCACACTGTCGCTAGACAAGTTATTAGTTGTAGTTTCGGCCACTAGATTACCTCAGCGTAGAAGAACATTGAAATTTCTAGAAACCGTGAGAAGCGTGGCCTCGCTTTTCTTCTTCTTCCCTTTAGGACGCTATATTTCCGATTTCGCCGGAACTTCAAAGCTCGATTATTGTTTGGAATGGCTAAATGGGGCGAAGGAGATCCTCGATGGATCGTGGAAGAAAGACCGGACGCGACGAACGTAAACAATTGGCATTGGTAAGCTTATAAAGGAAAGAAAAGACATTATCTACGTTCATTTGTCTAAGAAAAATAAAAAAAATTAAAAGTAATTTTTCTTCGTTGTAGGACGGAAAAGGACGCTTCTCTGTGGTCTAAAGACAAATTCAAAGATCTCTTTGTAAACATGGAAATCGCGGGAGAGATCGGTACGTACTGATTGTTTGTACATAAAATTCTCCTTTAATTAAATTATTCCATTTAATTAGGGAAATGTAACATCTCCGACGTGACGAAAATGGAGGGCGAGGCATCGGCTAACAATAGGAAAGCTAAATTGATATTTTTCTACGAGTGGAATCTCGTATTGGAGTGGAAAGGCAAAGTGAACGGAATAAACGAAGAGTTCGAAGGAAAAATCGAGATTCCTAATCTCAGTGATGAGAATAATGTCGACGAGATTGACGTATTTAGAAAATTAAATGGCTTTGAATCAAATTAAAAGCTAAAAACGCTGCCAAAATTTCAGGTGAACGTGTCCGCGAAAGATGGAAGCGATAAAGCATTAGCACTAAAAGAAATGCTTAGAAAAACCGGTGTCGTTCTCATTAGAAAAAAGCTCGGATTATACATTAACGCTTTACGAGAAGGTAGGATTTCCGCATCATCTTAAAGTTTTAATGTTAGTTGCGATCATTTTCGTTTAGAATTCTCAAGTGGTATGATATTACCTCGAAAAGAACAGTTTGCGGGATCACGTGAGAAGACAATCACGTCGGTGCGTATTTGTTGGTGTTTTCTAAACGTCGAGTTTTACATTTTAATTGTTTTAGCAAAGCGTCAACGTCAGCGCTGACCACTCGGCAACGTCAGGAATCAAGAAGTTAGAAATCTCAGGAGTGAAAGTGAATACGAGCAGTGTCACACAAACGCAAATCTTCAAGTGCACAGCGCAAGATTTGTACCGTGCGCTTACCATACCCGCGGTAATAAGAATTTAAAAAATTTATTTGCTCTAATTGAACGCGGCATCCATTACGGCGCAATTAGAGCGCGGGATAAAAACGAACCATTTCTAAATGGTTTTGATTTAGTAACGACCAATATTTGTTATAAAATAAATGCCAACTTTTTCCTTTAAACGGAAATGTAAGACTTAATTCATCATACCCCATTTTGTAAACTGTATTTTGTACGCTGTGGCCAAATCTCGATATTGCAGTTAAGAGCGCTCGCGTTCAAGGAGAGCATTTACATTATGTAGAAAATTGTAAATTTAAAATTTTTTTTTTTTCAGATGGTTCGAGCCTTTACCAATGGGCCCGTCAAATTAGATGCGAGGGAAGGTGAAGCGTTTGAATTATTCGGCGGCAATGTCACTGGGAAATTTATTAAATTGGTAATAAATTAAATTTAAAATTGTGTTTGATCGATTTCTAATGATTTATATTTCAAACTAGATTCCAGATAAGCATATCGAGCAGACTTGGCGGTTTACTCAGTGGCCGGAAGGACATTACTCGAAAGTTGTCCTCGACATAAGTGAAAAAGAAGACACTACTGAAGTACGACTCACGCAGACGGGCGTCCCGGCCAGTGACATTGAGCGTACGCGGGAGGGATGGAATAATCGATATTGGGAAAGCATGAAGAGAACATTCGGCTTCGGTGCTTTGTTGCTATGATTGAATATGAATTATACTCGTTAGGAATCAATTATAACGCTACCTGTGCTCGTTTTGTAGTTTTATTTATAAAATTTTAAATTGGTATCAATTGCATTAAAGAAGTAAGAAAATAAATTTGTAGAAATACACAACACCTAATCTATGATTTAAGAAGCCGGAGCAACTTTTGTTTCTCGTGATGTAGTAGTTGGAATCGTTTCCTGTTTTGTTCCAAGCGATTTTCCATCATTTGGACCAAAGGCATGCTCGCAATTTCCGATATATTGCATAAGGCTTTTGTAAGCACTGAAACACAATTTTCACATAAATAAAAATAAACGAAATCAATTGAAAAAACAATCACCAGCTTCGTTATAAATATCCTTCAATATTGTAGTCCCTCCTTGCATTGTACCCTCATACGCAGCTTCCTCCTCTTCGCACAGAATTGAAGGCAGCTGTGACATGACATCCAAACAAGTTTTACTGATTGTGCTTGTTGGTATAACGTGCACAGGTATTTCCAAACTTTTTACTCTGCAAGAAATTTGTCAAATTGAAATACGAATAAATTCGCGTTATTACTCCGATCTATACTGTTGTGAATGAGTTTCTGATTTGATAGACTGGAAACAAGTTAACTCGATACGGCCTTGCTGTATCGGCGTACAAAATAAATCGGTATTAATGATAAATCGACTTAAAATATACTGGAAATTGTACATTTGTCGTTTTGTCGCTGTTAAACACAGAAATGATGATTCCAACGAACCCATCATCCATCATCTGATACATGGCTTGTGTTTGGACATCTGAAATTCAACAAATTAATAAAACAATCGATTACCCCAATCATTACTGGTATATCTTACCCACGTGCGATGGCCATACTGTTATGTGGGGATGTGAATGGTACCAGCCAATAACACGCATTGGGCGATTCAATTTTTGGGCCAATCTGTACTCCGTGTCAAGGAATTTATAATTTATTAGCGTACATGCACCTTTATGTTAATTTATTTAACGATAGGATATCTCAGCTTGCGTCGAGGCATCGGACAACTGCTCCGGTGAAATTTCAACACGGTCTTTTCGCTTATCAGAACGCCTTAATGTTATAACGGCAGAAATATTGGAAAAACGTTTCTCATCGATCTAGATAAATGAGAAAAAAATTTTTTTTTTTAAATAACAACACGTGTCCTTTATTTTTCATCAGGTAATTACTTCGCCGATAAGCAGCCCCATCACCTCTTCTTTTTCTGTGACCAATGCATGGTTTAAACAAACCATAAACACATCTGCTGATAAATACACACCCGATATGGGCGCCATTTTAAAAGAAACCTGTGCATGGATGGCGGGTGGCGCCCATCATTTTCTTTCTCCATCTGGTGGCAAATTACAAAATGTGGGAAATAAAATTAAAATTGAAAGATAAACTTTCCTAAGCAAAGTCAAGTCTGCAGCTATAAACACCAATTAGGTTCTATTGAAAAGGGCCCATTTAACTAATGAAAAGCCCGTTGCAAACAAACTTTATTGCACCCAACATTTGGATGCCATACTAATAGAATAATAAAAATCCAATCATTAAATATCTGTTGCTTTTTTCTATGAGTAATAAACGGCAATTATTTGTTAGAATTCACAACAGAGCATCACAGACGTGAAACGTTTGACCGCACAAGTAGCTTTAATGTAAAGCTCGTACACCTTTTAAAAATTATTCTTCAATTTCAGTCGGTGAAATTGCCAAGACAGAACGTTGAACATTTAAATTGTTCTGTCTAACATTTCATCAGCGAAATTAAGAGACTTATTCAACTTGCTGTTCTTCTTGCTGCCTTCAGGTAAATTTTTTTAGTTTTAGCACATTTAAATAAACAAAACACAATTAATTCAATGAAATATTAAGGTTTAATGATTGTAGATATTTTAGGGTAAGAAACAACCTGGAGATGAGAATCGTCTCCAAAAATCCACGAAAATTTAACTCGGAAAGCGATTTGAAAGTTTTTATTGGCCATACCATATATAAATGGATTAATGGCGCAATTTAGTAATGTCATATAATGAGCTGTAAAGTGAACAGATGGATGCCATCGTGGCAAAGTCTAAAAAAAAAAAAGGAAATATTAATTTTCTAAGTTATTATTTTCTTAAAAAATAAATCGTACGTTATTACTATTTGACCTGAAACTGCGGTAAAGGATGAAGCACTGGAATGGAAACCAGCAGATAAAAAACACAATTATTAGTGCGTGTAACATTTTAACAGCCTGCGTGTTTTGGTTTTTAAAAAATAAAAAATAATAATCAGACATCCCAATTGCAATCAGAATTCTAATAGTATACCTTCTGCCTACTTTTGAAAATCATTTTATTATATCTATCATTCCCAATCTTTTTTTCATACGTTTTAAAAGTGCGGGTAATTATAATGTAGACAACTGCCATGACCACCTGTGGCAGCCAGACCAACAACACTAATAAAACAATCCAGTAAACTTGTAGTATATTTTTATCCTCGGAACAGAACTTTTCCAAATAATCAGCCCATTGACGTTCCTACAGAAAGATTCATAGTATACACAAGAACAGCTTTCATTTGTACAGTTAAAGTTATATATTACGACGTATTTCCTATAAAATAACGGTGGAGTGGCCAATCCAGCTGCTACAATCCATACAATTATGACGATATACATCGCTGTTTTCCTGCTCATTCTTACAGAAAAAGGCTTGATAATTCCAACAAGTCGATCGAATGATATGATTGTAAGGGAAAACGAAGCGGAAAGCATAATAGCTACTGTTAGACACAAAAAATATGTATTCAATGATATAAATTACAATTTTACTTACTCCTCCTTACTTACATTCGAAAAATGCGTTTGCTCGACATAAAACGTCTCCCAGTAAAAAATTCTGATAAAAATCTACGACTAGAAGGTTCCAGCTAGAGTAGCACGAATTGAGCAAATCCGCGAGTGATAAGTTCAAAATGAATACATTTGTTGGTGTATGCAGAGATTTCGTTTTCACAATCACGTAGAAAACGACTAAGTTGGCACTCAATGATACCAAGACAACGAGTGTCATGGCAAATGTTTTTACTATCACTTCCCAGGTCGGTCGCGCTGTCCATACTTCAGAAAAAAGTCTGTAATCCAATAAAGAAAAATCAACATGGCTGAAATTAAAATTGGAAACAGCATGTGGCTCCCATTCCAAAGACGGCATACTTAAATTCAAGTCAGTTCATTTTAAAGCGATTAAAAGAATCAAAGAAAATTTCTGTAGAAGTCTAAAGATATCAATGCAGATGATATCTTTGCAAACACTTGACACCATATAATCGTAGCAATTGTCCATATTTGCTGATTGATAACAAAAACATCTATTGGTGCGGTGCTGTTGAGAGTTCGAGATTTTAAAATTTTAAAAGTTTCGTTAACTTAATTTTGGCTTTTTTTTTGCTCCTGTGTGACCGCTTCTCTGAGACACTTTGATTGATGCGTAACCTCTGGTGTGGAAAAAGCAATCCGCATATTTTTTCTTACCTAAAAAAAAAAAAAGCAAAAATGTAAAATGGTAAATAAAAACCTGCAGTTGCAAATAAGTTAGATAGATTTTTTTCCCCACCACAGTTACACGGCATTTGTTTCCAGTTTATTTATTTGCCATCTTTCAATTTTTTTTAAATTTTTTTTTTTAGAAATCTATCGATATTATCTGTTTTTGCCTTTTTTAAGGGTCAGAATGTCCTCGCTGTGATATTTCGTTACGGCCAATCAAAAATGACGTTTACCCACGGGGTCAGCTTAATCATCTCTATCAGATTCAAGGCTCGTGTTAAAAATATAAAATGTTTGTTTTTGCTATTTTCATATCGTTTAGTTTGTTGTTTCAAGCACATCACTGCCAAAATGAAAGACCACACGTTATTTTCATTTTAGCAGATGATTTGGTAAGTTATAAACATGTAGTAGAAATTCAAGAATCAAACAAAAACAAATTACATTCACCACAGGGCTGGAACGATGTTAGTTTTCACGGAAGCCCCCAAATTCCAACACCTAACATCGACAAACTCGCGAGTGAAGGGATCATTCTGAACAACTATTACGTTTCTCCAATTTGCACACCATCTAGAAGTGCTTTAATGACCGGGAAATATCCAATTCACACAGGGATGCAACACGACGTCATCTATGGACCACAGCCTTATGGACTTCCTTTGCAGTACAAGTTATTGCCAGAGTATTTTAAAGACCTCGGCTATGCTACTCGAATTGTAGGAAAAGTAAAGAATACGTTTCCCCTCCAAATAAATAATCTAAAAAAAAAAAGCAAAAGTAAACAGAATATGCCATCTGATAGGTGATAAAATCTATTTCAAACTATAGTGGCATTTGGGATTTTTTCATGCAAATTACACCCCAACAGTAAGAGGATTCGATACACATTTTGGCTACTTTTGTGGACATCAAGATTACTACGACCACACTGCTCAAGAAACAGTAAGATAATCTTTTGTTTTAAAAGAAAAAATGTAATAAAAAATATTTTTTTTTTAGAATTTCGACTGGGGTTTAGACATGCGAAATGGAAGTAAACTAATGAAATCACTATTTGGTCAATATTCGACTAATTTGTTCACCCAAGAAGCAGTCCGGCTGATTAGTTCTCACAATTCATCTAAACCACTTTTCCTGTATTTAGCGCATTTAGCAGTTCACGCTGGAAATCCTCACGCTCCTTTACAAGCGCCAAAAAAATACGTGGCTAGGTTTCCACACATTAGAAATCACGACAGAAAAATTTTTGCAGGTACGTTGACTATAACCCTAAGTAAAATTGAATCACGTTTAAAGATCTCTCTCTCTCTCTCTCCCTCTCCTAGGAATGACTGCAGCGCTGGACGATTCCGTAGGCGACATAATTAAAACTCTGGAAGAAAAAAACATGTTGCAAAACAGTATAATTGTGTTTTCTACGGATAATGGCGGTCCTGCCCACGGTTTCAATGGGAATGCAGCAAATAACTGGCCCTTAAAAGGAGTATGCTCGTGTAAATATCAAAATAAGTAGCAAATCTATCGTTTTTTATTTCACAGACAAAAGATACATTATGGGAAGGTGGTGTACGGGCATCTGGCTTCGTCTGGAGTTTACAATTAAAGAGTAGAGGACGAGTGAGCACTCAGTTGATGCATATTTCAGATTGGTTGCCAACACTGCACCATGCTGTAGGAGGTGATCCAAGAGAATTGCCGTCGGATTTAGATGGGTATGATATGTGGCCATCTTTGAGTAACAATTTACCATCTCCTCGTAAAGAAGTTTTGCACAATATTGACGATTTGCTTAACATTGCTGCACTGCGTCGTGAGGATTTCAAAATTGTAATAGGTCGAACTTACGATGGCAAATACGACAATTGGTTTCCAGTGCCTGAAGTAGAATCCGATTCAAACTCAGTTGATGCACGTCATTCTTTTCGTTCTCACAGTACATTAAACACAAAGAATGCAATCGTTTCCTGTGGTCCTGTACCCCAGAACGCTAGTGAAAATTGCCAATCACAATTAAAGCCATGTTTGTTTAATATAAAAGAAGATCCTTGTGAGTTTTATAACTTGGCATTGGATCAACCGGCCATTTTGCAAATGTTATTAGACAGATTAAATTATTACAACAGTACTGTAGTACCACCAGTGAATAAACCAAATGATCCTAAAGCTAATCCACGTCTGCATGGTTATGCATGGGTTTCGTGGATAAATTCATAATAAACCAATAAATCAATAAATCAATAAACCAATAAATCCTAAGTATTTATTGTAATTAAGGTCTTTTTTTTTTATATGTTACTCGATTATTAAAATATTCCCGATTCACGGTGTTTAAATTGTAATTGACATTCTAAAAACTAACTTACAAAATTTGTTTTATGATTAAAAAATAAAAATAGTTTGATGTTTGAACTCATTAAATTTCGTACAGATAAACTACTTATGAAAATATAAATTTTTTTTCCTCCAAAATTCGAGCAGATAAGCTACCATTCAGTGGGTAGCAAAGCAGTCTGAAGATTAAACGTGCATATTTCAGACTAAGTTATACATTTGCCAAATAATGTACAGAATCTCTACAGAAATCATTTGGGAAAGTGTAATTACTGCAGTAATAGTTTTCAAGTCTCAAGTTTTCAAGAAATTAAGCTATCGTAAATTGAACCTAATTAACAAACGTATATTTTAGAATGAGTACCCCAGTATTTGTGGTTAATATGTCACTGCCATCACTTAAAGATGAACAAATTGTTAAATAATAAAGAACCTTCTTTCAAAACCAATAATATAAAAGCGATCAGTAAATATTAAAAGTAAATATTACTTCTGGAATTATTTATTGTAAACTTATTGGACAACATGAACTATGAAAAACCGTGATTGTAGACAAATGATTTATCATAAGAATTTATTTTTATGTTTTAAAAGAAAACAGAAACTTCACACTATTAAATATTACGAACAGTTTTACTCAAAAACAAAATCGCTAAAGCACTTTTATTAAAATTAGGTATATAGAAAGTCTATTTTCTACAAGTTTGTTTAGACTTGTGACCCGGAGTTTTAGAAGTCACTTCTACAAATTGAAGTTGTAGAAAAGTTGCCATTTTGTTCTGAGTTGTAGAAAATTAAGTAGAACAAGTGTGAACACCAGAGTTTCTAAAACTTAAATAGTTATGTACATAAGTTGTTCAAGTCTGAACTAGGCATAATTTGATACATTTTTCAAAGCAGATAATATTATAAACTTTTTGGACACACTGTAAATAGACTCGGCCAGATAATCACCAAAATTATCACTTGAACTATTATCAAAAACATCCACCATTTTATCTACATTTTGCTACAATGTATAGCATATCTACAGAAATTGTATGGGGAACTATAATTGCTGGAGTAATAGCTTTGTTTTCACGTTATTACATCACCAGAATTAAATATTGGTCAGTAATAGATAAAATACCAGGTCCTCCAGCATGGCCCATCCTCGGAAATGCACCGGATTTCGTTTTTATTGAACACACTGGTAAAAACAAAATTAGAAAATGAAATTTTTTATTCGTATTTCATTTCAAATTATATAGACATAGGCGGTGTGTTTTTGCGATGGAGTGAAACCTACCCTAAGATGTTTAAAATATGGATGCTAGGATATCCGTATTTGTATATATATTCCCCAGCTGAAGCTGAGGTTCGTAATGTGAAGAAATTACGATATTTTCATCAGTTTTAAAGTAATGTTTTTAATTGTAGATTTTTTTATCAAACTCTGTTTACAATGACAAAGCTATTGATTACAGATTCTTACAGCCCTGGTTAGGAACTGGTTTACTAACAAGGTATAGCATAAAGAATATGTTATTGTAGCGTACAAAGAAATGCATACATAAAATCAAACGCACACATAAACTGAAACTTATTTGAATATTTTTTATCCCATTTCTGTAATAGTAATGGTTCCAAATGGCATGCACGTCGTAAGCTACTGACACCGGCTTTTCATTTTCGAATATTAGAAGATTTCATTTCTGTGTTTAATGACCAAAGTGAAATATTAATTCAGAAATTAATGGACCAAACTGAGAAAAAATCATTTGACATTGTCCCATTAATTACAATGTGCACTTTGGACATTATCTGTGGTATAATTCAGTGATAATTCATTAAATTTTACACGTGATCTCAAATTTAATTAGGTTTTGTCTTCTAAATTAAGATTCTGTGATGGGTTGCCACGTAAACGCACAAAGCAATTCAGAATCCACATTTGTTTTAGCACTAGAAAAGTAAAATCTGCAAAACAATTAAAGTACAGTATTTATTTACTAACAATATTTCTTACTTTCTACAAAGGATAAAAGAAATCATTTATTCGAGAATGATCAATATTCTCTTATGGCCAGACTGGCTGTTTCACATCACACCAGCTGGACGAGAACATGCAAAATGTCTTAAGATATTGCACGAATTCACAGATAAAGTAACGTTTTATCGTAAATGTAAAACGAAATTATTACACACTAATAACAAACAGGTTATCCAAGAAAGAAAACAGAAATGGAAATTTGAAGGTAAACCCGTCAGTGATAAGGAAGATTCTCTAATTTGTCGAAAAAAACGATTAGCGTTTTTGGACTTGCTGATTGAAGCCTCCGACGAAGGAAGAGAGTTAAGCGACCTCGATATCCGTGAAGAAGTTGACACTTTTATGTTTGAAGGACACGATACAACAGCAATTGCAATTTCTTGGTGTTTGTATATACTTGCATTGTTACCACACATACAGAAGAAAGTGCACGAAGAATTAGACTCAATCTTTGGTACAAAATTACAAAACAGTTTGAGTTAAAATTGATTTTCAAATTTTAACAGGAGAGGATAGAACTGGGACAATTACAATCGAGCACACACAAAAGATGAAGTATTTGGAATGTGTAATTAAGGAATGGTTATAAATTTTATTTTTATCTTAAATTTTTTTATATGGTTTGAAAGTAGTCAAATAATTCTCATTTTTAACTACAGGAAGCACTACGGTTTTGCCCTTCAGTGCCTCTAATTGGTCGATACATAAAAGAAGATACAGTGATTGGTACGTACAGATGAAGAACATTAATTCACTCGGAGATATAAATATTTATTTTATTTCAGGTGATTACACGATTCCAGCAGGAATGACGGCTGTTATCATTTTAACCCTTTTACATCAAAATGCAGATACGTTTCCTGAACCTGTTTCGTTCAATCCCGACCGATTCCTTCCAGAAAACTCACTTAATCGACATCCATACGGTTACGCACCATTTTCGGCTGGCTCAAGAAATTGCATTGGTGCGTATAAATGCTTTATTTCTCGTGTAATCTAAACGGAAATTAATAAAAGGAATATTTTATTTTAACAGGGCAACGGTTTGCTTTGTTGGAGGAAAAGGTTGTTCTCGCTTGGATATTACGCTCTTTTAGTATTGAGACGGGAAAATTACTTTCCGAAATGAGAGTGTTACCAGAATTGATAATGAGACCAAAAGATGGAATACCCGTTTCTCTTACACTGAGATAATCGTATATGCATACCCGTATGTTAAAGGGACACTCTGGTTCCTTTTTAGTTTTTTAATTGAATTCTATACTTTCATTTTCTTTTTTAAAAATAACAGACAAATATAATTATGTTCCAAAACTGTAATAATGCATTTTAAACAATTGTTAACTAGGCTGACATGACAGTCACGTGATTGGAATGGCCACTGTTTATTGGTCATAGCGCCTACTAGGCGCCCAATGAAAATAAAGCACTGCAGTGAGATAGGAGAAATATCCCAAAATAAAAGAACACTATGTATTCAGAAAAGGAAAAAAATAAGGGAAAAAAGAAAAGAAAAAAAGAAGAAAGAAAAAAAAAAAAAGAAAAAAAAAAGTGAATTGTGTATACAATAGATCCGCATGTGACTGATTGTCGGTCACCGCAACCACATTCCCAATGGCCAACACAACACACCAATAACAGAAGGGAATGATGGTTGATGGCATCATCCGTCTTCAACCAATGACACGATATTCCGCATGGTGATGAGTGCCCTATAAAAGGAATGGACTTTCGGTCCCCAAGGAGTCCTGTAGAAACCAGCCCCTGAGTGGGATCGTGGTTCTCTGGTACCCCTTGTCACTATGTCCAAAGTTTAAGGAACTGACAGTATGTCATTCCCAGTACCGTGAATACCACATGGCTTGAACGATAAGCAAACATTAACCTTGCTGACCATTCGTTTATCCCTAACCATGAGGTCAGCATTTGGCCAAGGTTGGGTGATGGCAACATCACCCAAGCAACAGGAAAATATATCAAAGAGACTGTCCCTAGAAAACTGAATAAAAGCTTCAAAGCAATAAAACAGTTTCTTGTGTCATTTCTTATTGCGTGTCGTGCATCCGGCGCTGTTTATGGCCACCCTGGCCCAAACGGCGTCCGTCCACTCTCACATCCTAAGTATTTATTGTGATAAAGGTCTCTTTTTTTAAAATACGTTACTCGATTATTAAAATATCCCGATTCACGGTGTTTAAATTGTGATTGACATTCTAAAAACTAACTTACAAAATATGATTTATGATAAAAAATAAAAATAGTTTGATGTTTGAACTCATTAAATTTCGTACAGATAAACTACTTATAAAAATATATTTTTTTTCTCTCCCAAATTCGAGCAGATAAGCTACCATTCAGTGAGTAGTAAAGCAGTCTAAATTAAACGTGCATATTTCAGACTAAGTTATACATTTGCCAAATAATGTACAGTATCTCTACAGAAATCATTTGGGAAAGTATAATTACTGCAGTAATAGTTTTCAAGTCTCAAGTTTTCAAGAAATTAAGCTACCGTAAATTGAACCTAATTAACAAACGTATATTTTAGAATGAGTACCCCAGTATTTGTGGTTAATATGTCACTGCCATCACTTAAATAATGAAGAACCTTCTTTCAACACCAATAATATAAAAGCGATCAGTTAATATTAATGTCAGTCATTTCTGGATTTATTTATTATAAACTTATTGGACAACATGAACTATGAAAAACCGTGATTGTAGACAAATGACTGATCATAAGAACTTATTTTTATGTTTTAAAAGAAAGCAGAAACTTCACACTATTACATAGTACGAACAGTTTCACTCAAAACAAAATCGCTAAAGCACTTTTATAGAAATTAGGTATTCAGAAAGTCAATTTCTACAAGTTTGTTTAGACTTGTGACCCAGAGTTTTAGAAGTCACTTCTACAAATTGAAGTTGTAGAAAAGTTGCCATTTTGTTCTGAGTTGTAGAAAATTATGTAGAACAAGCGTGAACACAAGAGTTTCTAAAACTTGAATAGTTATGTACATAAGTTGTTCAAGTCTGAACTAGGCATAATTTGATACATTTTTCAAAGCAGATAATATTATAACCTTTTTGGACACACTGTAAATAGACTCGCCCAGCTAATCACCAAAATTATCACTTGAACTATTATCAAAAACATCGACCATTTTCTCTACATTTTGCTACAATGTATAGCATATCTGCAGAAATTATCTGGGGAACTATAATTGCTGGAGTAATAGCTTTGTTTTCACGTTATTACATTACCAGAATTAAATATTGGTCAGTAATAGATAAAATACCAGGTCCTCCAGCATGGCCCATCCTCGGAAATGCACCGGATTTCGTTTTTATTGAACACACTGGTAAAAACA
This sequence comes from Strigamia crassipes, assembly GCA_034683725.1. Classification (NCBI taxonomy): domain Eukaryota; kingdom Metazoa; phylum Arthropoda; class Chilopoda; order Geophilomorpha; family Linotaeniidae; genus Strigamia; species Strigamia crassipes. The sequence continues at coordinate 72,997 of JAQFXT010000133.1, forward strand.
AAATTAGAAAATGAAATTTTTTATTCGTATTTCATTTCAAATTATATAGACATAGGCGGTGTGTTTTTGCGATGGAGTGAAACCTACCCTAAGATGTTTAAAATGTGGATGCTAGGATATCCGTATTTGTATATACATTCCCCAGCTGAAGCTGAGGTTCGTAATATGAAAAAATTACGATATTTTCATCAGTTTTTAAAGTGATGGTTTTAATTGTAGATTTTTTTATCAAACTCTGTCCACAATGATAAAGCTATTGATTACAAATTCTTACAGCCCTGGTTGGGAACTGGTTTACTAACAAGGTATAGCATAAAGAGTATGTTATTGTAGCTTACAATGAAATGCATACATAAAATCAAACGCAGACATAAACTCAAACTTATTTCTGTATTTCTGTAATAGTAATGGTTCCAAATGGCATGTACGTCGTAAGCTACTGACACCGGCTTTTCATTTTCGAATATTAGAAGATTTTATTTCTGTGTTTAATGACCAAAGCGATATATTAATCCAAAAATTGATGAACCAAACTGAAAAAAAATCATTTGACATTGTCCCATTAATCACAATGTGCACTTTGGATATTATCTGTGGTAGAATTCAGTGATAATTCATTAAATTTTATACGTGATCTCAAATTTAATTAGTTTTTGTTTCCTAAATTTAGATTCTGTGATGGGTTGCCACGTAAACGCACAAAGCAATTCAGAATCCACATTTGTTTTAGCACTAGAAAAGTAAAATCTGCAAAACAATTAAAGTACAGTATTTATTTACTAACAATATTTCTTACTTTCTACAAAGGATAAAAGAAATCATTTATTCGAGAATGATCAATATTCTCTTATGGCCAGACTGGCTGTTTCACATCACACCAGCTGGACGAGAACATGCAAAATGTCTTAAGATATTGCACGAATTCACAGATAAAGTAACGTTTTATC
>JAQFXT010000134.1:0-73431 GCA_034683725.1 Strigamia crassipes
CCCCCCCCCCCCCCCCCCCCCCCCCCCCCCCCCCCCCCCCCCCCCCCCCCCCCCCCCCCCCCCCCCCCACCCGACGAAATGTGTAGTTAGGAGTAAATTTTTGAGAAGTAAAAAAGTCTCTTGCCTGAGAAATTGATAAAAAGTTTAATTATCTCAGACACGGAAATGGAATGTGCGCTTTTCCCCTCAATTTACCTAAATTTTCATCTCCATCTTTTCCTCTTTATGTCACACGCAGAAAAGAAATTATTTAAATTTGTGTGAAAAGTTGTTACTCAGGTCTTTTTTTATTATTATTATTTTTTTTTTTTATTCCAAGAATAGCAATTATAAGTGACAAGGAGGAAATAAATGAGGGAAAAAATTAAATTTAAATAATTGCGTTATATGCTTTCGACAAAATTCGAACTGATGATGGAAATAATTACTAATCATGTCATTTTCCTTATTTTTCAAATGCTGCGAGTAATTATGCATGCACAAACCCCAAATAATATTACGGCCGCATGTATGGAGTTGATTAGTTTCCAGATTGCTGGAGCTGGAGCCAACAGAAAACACACATCCCCTAATTAAAATTCTCGTTATGGCCATAAAAGAATAACTCATTCGATTGCTGTGCGCTGCACCGAAATTGGTGTCAAGCCCCCGAATAAAGGATAAAAACACACATCACTTTTCACTTGATAATAGAACGGGTGATTCCTATTTCTGAGCTTGTTAATTAATTTTTAAGACTGTGTTAACCGTGAAATAAAAAGTTCTGTTGTAATAATGATTTTTTTTCTGTTTTTTAATTTACTAGATACTGCAAACAACAATAAACCCGTTTGCGGTACTTATGCAAATGGTGCCCATCCCTATTGCGAGATTAGTGTACCGGTTTACGCGACCGTGAAAGGGGTAAAAATATTCAAAATTATTCACTCACTTTTCTTTCTCTCTTTTAAATCGATAATTTATTTCATTTTAACTCGAGGCTATTTACAAATTGATTTCAATTTACTTTGGCCTTGTTTATTCATTGATTATTTTCTTTGCTTGCCGTTTTAAAGTGCACTTTTAATTTTATGATGTGTTTATATTGCAGAGAGCTTCTCAAATCCGGTCTTTTCCGTTTACTGGTGATTCGTCCGATTCGTCCGACAACGAGGACGTCCGAGTGACCATGACCACAAATTCGTCTCATACGACGAGTGGTGAAACTGAGTCCAGTTTATCCACCAGTAGTCCGAGTAAAAGTCTGAAGACAGGAAGCAGTCCTTCACCGGCGAAGCAGAGCACAAACACTTCTCCAGTAAAATCGCTCAAGAAGGGAGATCTAGTCAAAGATTTTTGTGCCACGATTGATCACACACAGCCAATTGGTGCGTACAGTTTGATTAAAAATTTAGAAATCGGTTGAAAGTATTTGATTAGTTGAAAAAGGTGTTTTAATATTTCATTCTCTAGATACGTCAGTCGAATCTGCTTTGTCATCCGATGACTACGCCATTCCCCCAGATGCCATTTCGACTGATGCACTTAGTATAGATTCTTCAGTTGAGCCTCGTTTATTGAAGTCGGGGTCTCAAGACAGTCCGAAAAAGGTAAATGACTTTAATGTGCAGTAACACGTTGAATTTGATTATTTTGTGACTATATTGTGCAAATATATTTGATTTTTGGACAGGCGGCATCTATGATTTTGGAGGTAATTTGATGTGTTTAATGCTTTTTGTGGTTTTTTTTTATTATTATTTTTACTTCGTTTTATCAAGTTTTCAGTGTTGCAATTTTGAATTTTGTTGTCTGTTTACATCGGTGTTGTGTTAATTAAACATAAAATCACAATTTAGTTTTTGTATTTTGATAGGATTCGTTAGAAAAGAGTGGTTATCTCACAAAACTAGGAGGAAAGTTAAAAACATGGCGGAAGCGATGGTTTGTTCTAAAAAATGGAGTTTTAGTCTACTATAAATCTCAAGTGAGTAGATATTGATTTATAAAAATTTAATTGGAATAGCAATTAAATTTTTTTCTGGGTTTCTTTTGACTAGAATGATGTTAACAGAAAACCTCAGGGACAAATCACTTTGGACGAAGTTTGTAGAGTCACGCGAGCTGATGGTTCAGCCACGTTTGAAATTTCAACGGGGAAGAAAACGTATTACTTAACAGCTGAATCCACAGCCACTATGGAAGAATGGGTTCGAGGTAAACTCCGCCGACACACACAAATTTACCTTGTTTGTTAATGCCTGATTGCGTTTAATTGCAGTTTTTCAAAACGTCTTGAGGCGAATTGCCACCAAACTTTTATTTAGTAGTGAAGAAAACAAACCTGCAATTCAAGGCTGGTTAGTTAAAGTGAAGCATGGGCATTCAAAAAGGTGTTGGTGCGTTCTCATTGGCAAAATGTTTCTCTACTTTAAAACTGCAAATGACACGGTGAGTACAAATCGATGAAAATTGAATCGAATTGATTTTTGGTTAATTCTAGACTCCGTTCGGCCAAATTAACATGCGTGATGCACGTGTGGAGGAAGTAGAACACGTTTCAGACAGCGACGATGAAGATGAAGAACGGGATCGTGGGAGTAGAGTAAAAAAGGAGGAGGAATACACAATAGGCATTTTCCCTAATCACCAGGGACCGACATATTTATTATTTTCATCTAAACAAGAAAAAGTACATTTACTTAGTCAAATTGTTTTCTAATTATTAATTTTTCTATTTTCGTTAAGGACACGTGGTTATATCATCTTACAGTAGTTTCGGTTGTCGGCACAAATGTTGGCACTCAATACGAGCAGTTAGTACAGCGGTTAATGGAAATGGAAGGCGACCCAAGTACAGATGCATTTATTTTCAACCAAAGCAGTTGTTGCAACTTTTTTTTGTTGATTTTTAGGTTGTGTGATTTGGAAACATCCGCTCCTGCTTTACAGCAAAGATAACATTTCTCAGCCACTCACGACATTGTCTTCTGAGCAGTTGCAAACAGAGGCCGTGAAATTATTTAAGGTAATACGCAACATACCATCAACAATGAACCATGTTAAAGGATAATTTTGTTTGTAGTCTTGTCAGTTATTTACCTCAGTCCTGTTGGACTCAGCCGGAATTGACTATCATGTCGTCCTTGCCCAGAATGCCTTGCAGCAGTGCCTATCCAATCCCGAGCTTCAAGATGAATTTTTTTGCCAATTAATGAAACAGACTTCGAGACACACGCAAACCAAAGTTGGCATGCAGGTCAATAGTCAAAATTCAAATTAATTCGTCTATTTTTTTCTTTCTTTCTGTTGTTTGTAGTTTTCTTTTTCTTCTATTGCACGTATATATATGCTTATATATATTTTGATACATGTTGTATTTTGGTGCTTGGAGGTGCTCGAGATATTACCTACTCATGCATTCATGTCTATATTTAATTGAATGACACTTTATCCTTAAAAAAAGAAATGTTTTGTGACTGGTAGTAAACAGAATTAACTTTTAGTTCGATGTTCTCATGACTAACACGTGAAAAATGGATAATCCTTCGTCCATTAGCTGGAAACGAGACAACCACCACTTTGTTTTGTTTTTGTCTCTTCTTACAGCAACTGTTGTTGTGTGCCACACAGTCCTTGTTCCTGTGTGACAGTTCGGGTGCAGAGAAAACCTCTCCCACTTCTAATGTGACCGAGCGCCTCCCACCTCTTCCTGACTGCAAGATGAATCCCGTTAACTTTGTCTTCATTCAGGGGTGGCAGTTATTGGCCCTCGCTATCTCGCTCTTCCTTCCAAAGAACAATCGCCTCCTCTGGTACCTGAAATTGCACTTGGAGAGGAACGCGGACTCAAAGTGAGTGATTTACTTTATTCAACATTATCGCATTGATTTTATGCACGCACATTTCGTTTTAATCAAAACCATCGAATTGGTTTAGTTCTCTAGAATTATTTATTGCAGAAATATAGAAATAAAATTATAACTTTTAGCGAGGCAATGGATTGGACATTTTTTAATAAAATGTGATTTATTTGGTTTTCGACATGATTTGTTTTAGGTCTGAAATAGGCAAATACGCCATATTTTGCCAGCGTGCCTTAGAACGAACAAAACAGAACGGATGTCGGGAAGCAAAACCGTCCCGGATGGAGGTTTTGTCAATTTTGCTCAAGAATCCTTATCATCATTCCCTCCCGCATAGCATCCCGGTGCATTTTTTGAATGGCACATATCAGGTACGAATAATTGTTACTTTTTTTTTTTACTTACTGATACAATTGTACAATGATAATAGGTTGTTGGATTTGACGGATCATCGACTGTTGAAGAGTTTATTCAAACTCTTAATCAAGAAATTGCAGTTAGAGATACTCTCTTGTCTGGATTTGCTTTGTTCAGCGACGATCCTATTGACAATAACATAGAGCATTATTTGAAATCTAATGTTAAGGTAATTTAACGTTATTTTAGCCGCGTTGTGTTGGTTTATTACTTTTCATTTTTTTACTTCTCATTTTTTCTTTTTTCTTTTTTAGTTGGCAGATGTCATCTCGAAATGGGAAACAGCTTTAAGAGAAAACAAACTTGGAAAGTTTGAAAATACAAGAGTGCTGAAACTCACGTATAAAAATAGGTAAATTAAGACTAATATAATCCTTAGTTAAGGTTAGTATTAATTAAATTATTTTTTGAAGGTTATATTTAAGAAATTTTATCAAATCTGAAACGGAAAAGGAAAGGCTTCTGCTCATAGCACAAGTGAATGAAGAAATTGTCAATGGGAGGTTTCCAGTGAGCAAAGATCTCGCACTTGAATTGGCCGTACTATTGGCTCAGGTAAAAGCTATTTATTTGCCGTACTATCAATTTTAATCAAAATGATAAATTATATGGGCAAGTGCACAATATACGCACACATATCGTATTTCGTTTACTAGTAACCTCAGCTTCAAATTTCTGTGGTTGAGTTACATTTCATTAAAGCGATTAGTACATACTGTGGTCTATCGATTTGAAATAGCATAATTTATTGCCAATCTCTCATAGCAATTGTTACGGCATATCAGTAACATTCTTGTTTTTGTTCGCCCATTTTTATCACACATGGGACTGTTTCGTTGTGCGTAATTTATTAATTCAATATATTATTATTATTATTATTATTGTTATTATTATCCATCTTTTTCAATTGGCATTTTTCGCTTGTTGGGCAATTTCACAATCGCAAGTGTAGGATTGGTTTATGGTCTTCCACATTTTCTCGGCCGTGATCTCACTTTGTTCACGTCGATTCGTAATCTTTCGTGTGGCTCCTCGAGCATTTGTATTCAGAACTTGCCAAGTATGAAAACTTCATGATTTGTTTAGTGAAAAAATAAAATAAATATTAAAATGATGCTACAAATAAATCATACAATGGATAGAGCTGAGTCTCAACAAATATTTTCAACAAATAATTAATAAATGATGCTACATATCTAAGTTTTCGCAGTATTTACTGGAAGAAATCTTTTGTTTCTGCAGTTGCGGCTGAAATGTAGATGTTGCACAGATGAATAAGTTTAATTTTGATTGGTTCACCACTCCTCCTTTACATATTCGTGAAATTTTCGATTAAACACAGTGTTTTTGTTATTTTTCTAGAAAGATAGAGATGATTATCGATTTATTACTCCTTTAATGAGTTGAATTTCTCCTAATGGAATTGAAGTGGAGCTCGCGTAAACAAGATAATGAATGAATGCAATAAGGCAAACGCGCCCGTTAATGACGCTGTCATGTTGTGCATGCGACGAGACTGAATGAATTAATGAGTGGGCCAATTAGAGTTGAGGGATGACTTACTAAAAAAATGTTTTTCTTTTTTTTTTTTTTCTTTCATTTTGTTGGAAATAATTTGATTTTGGAAGAAAATATTGTGAAATGGTTATCAATTATTCAATAACGTTCAGTCTAACTTTTTTCTTTTATTTTTTTAAATAGATTGAATTTGGTGATTATAATGCCGAGAAAAGTCGAGGCAGTGGGGGTACTCCTGCTAATACGCAACATCAGAGCCAGCAGGCAATGGATAGATTTTATCCGCAAAGATACAAGGAATCTATGACTACGGAAGAATTGAAGTGAGTAAATCGTTTTCAAACGGTGGATGGTAGATGGTAATCAAATTTCAAGTTGAATTAATCATATATTGTTTGCAGGCAATTCAATGAGCTGTTTGCTGACAAGTGGCTTGCTTTAAAGGGACGGAACACTTTAGATTGTGCGCGCATTTACCTTACGTGCACTCGTAAATGGTCTTTCTTTGGAACAAAGCTTTTTTCAGCCAAGGTAAGTGAATTAAACATGAACCAGACTTTTCTCCAAAGTGTTTTATAGTTTAATTGAATTGATAATTTCTTTTTAGATGAAAATGCCCGACCAGGCAACTGTGTGGTTGTGCGTCTCCGATGATAGCATCTCGCTTCTTGATCACATTACTATGGTAATGCTTTACAGTGAAATTCTTTCGTAGCATGTAAATGTAAATTTTGCATTTTAATTGGTTTTTAGCAACCCATACAGAAGCATAAGTATCAGTCAGTGGTGACCTTTGGTGGATGTAGAGACGATTTTATGCTAGTAGTGAGCCCGACCGATATCAGCGAGCCGCATACGCAGAAATTGCTATTTACCATGAGCAAACTGCAGGTAAAATTCAAAAGTTGAAAACTAATTGTAAAATCAATCTAGTTTATTAATTTAATTTTTAAAATTATTTCAGATTTTGGAGTTGACTTTGCTGACAGCTGACTACGTGAATGCCATGAATCGCCAACCTCCGCCCACGCCTCTCACTGGATCACTTTCTCGGCCCGAGAGTCGAGTGACGCGCACTGACTCGGGTAAAAGACGCCCCATCGTTGCGGTTTGCACTGAAGGAGGACCGCCTTGAAGTCATGAAGCTTGTTTTGTGTTAAGACAAAAAAAAACATTGAATGAAGGCAATTGCTCATCTCAATTGAAGACTGACTGATAGTTCTCTTCATTTTAATTTCTGAGTGAATATCTGTCATATGGTATTATAGCTCACCGTTTTTTTCCACCTACATTTGAACTCACTCGATTTAGAGTGGAAAAAATATCATAATTTTCTCTTATAATAGTAAGAGCCTACTCTCATCATCTGCATTCTATCAAAGACACAGTCAAAGTCGACGTGATTACTGTACATGAGGAATCGTGGAGTTGTATATTGCTCGATGGCAAATTGATTGTTTACTCTCAAATATGAATTATGCTAATGTTGCCTTGTGTGCTGGTTTTGTATTGTATGTGTATGAATTTGTGTGCTTGTGTCTACTCATATAATCGAGTCCGTTTTATCATCTTGGCCTTACATTTAACATACAAGCTTTACAAATCTGTCTTAATGGAAACTTATCTTTTTCTCAAATTGGCTTATCAAAATATTTTTGTTTTTAAAAGTATTTGGTGTTTACATGAGCATTGTGTGCTTGTTCTACATAGAAAGTAAAGATAAATTAATGAATAAATAAATAAATAAATAAGAAAAGGAAAGCTTATTTTTGTTGATAAAATCCTCTTAAAAAGGAAAGGACACGGTTCGATCGTTCCTGTTGCCTGCATCCCGGTCACGTGCATCTTCCTTGACCCATGAGTTTCATATTGTAGGTCATTAACACTCGCCACAATAATCCTTTCCTTTTTCAATAGTCCCTCTAAGTGCACGAACCAACATAGTGCAACTATTTTTCTATAGAATAAAGGGAGACTTATTCTGTTAATTTTGTGGCGATTTTATTTCTTTCATTTTTTTTTTTCTGCTCTGTGAAATGGTGGATTTATTTTTGTTAGAAGTGTTGGATTGAAAAGTTTGTCGGACATAATCTTCTGTTTTGCTTTGTACCTTTTCGTTTGGTTTTCAACAACAAAATGGTAACCATTGATTACCTACAGTGATATTGTAATAAACACCTATAAAGAAAAACAAAAAAATCACCTATATATTGAATAACACGGTGCTATATCTTCAGAATAAGTTAGTGTCGATATTTTTTGAGGCTAAACTTTCATTTAAAAGTATCGCATTTAGTATTTGGTTTGTACACTAGTCTCTGTAATTTGAATGCCGAGTTAGCAGATGATTCTATTAGAGTTTTAATAATGAGTTTTTAGTTTGATGAGATTGCAGTTTTACCTTTCTTTAATTTATTATTTTTTTTACAATTTTGTACATATTAAGAGATTAAATTGAAGATTTAAGTGATTCTTATACATAATATATATATATATAATATGAATATATGAATATACTCAAATATCTTTTCTTTTTTAAATACACGATTTGTTCTTTGATATTTTTTTAGCATGACTATCAAAATTATGTTTTCATTTAATTCATTTATATAGATTTAAATCTGTCACCTATTGAAATGGCGTTTTTCTTATATGAATTGTAAAATGTACTGCGTTTTTTTTTTTCTAATTTTTTTTTCTATATTCATAATTCAGCAATGAATGGTCAGATACAGAGAAAAAGGGGAATTCTGATTAAAACAATTTGTAGCTTTGCTAGTCTCAATAGTCTTATTTGTAATAAAATTAAGAAATTGTAATTTATTTCTTACGTTAATCTACCAACCAAGGACTGCAATTACAAACTCTGCTCAAGATTTTTTAGGAGTGAATTCAAATTAAGTTTATTACTCAAGACTCAATTCAATCGGGGTCGACGAAGCTGTCCAGGCAAGGCATCCTCGGCGAAGGCAGACATCTAGGATACTAAAATTTGGACGGTGCTAAGTTAACTTGCCAAACAAAATCATACATCGTTGTTAGTTCTTTATTATTTTTATACTGCACACTGTAACTGTAAACTGATATAAAATAAATTGTGAAATTCTATTTGTGCAATTTGAATTAATTTGTGTCGATTTGTGGTTTTGCTTTTTATGATGTCCTTGCATGTTGTAATCTTGAGATTTCTTTGCTTTTCATTTTTTTTCATCAGGTGGCCGCACGCACGAAGTTGGTATTTTTGCTAAAAATTTCTGTGGCTTTTGATTGGATATTCAAATGAAATAACAGTGCGTTTGCTATTTTGCATCTTTATTTTGGGCTCAGATTTTCATTAGTTTTTGCTAGCTTGGATGTGAAGCACGCAACGTTTAGAGGTGCGTTTTTTTAACTTGAATTTACGTTTATTTTTTAGCATTTTCTTAATTTATTGTTTTCTATGTAACTAATTAATGCAGTATATACTGTCAGTATATATATATTTAATGCATGGTTATTTGGTTAATTGATTTCTACTTTTAAATTGTAATTCAATAAATAATATAAATCTAAGGATCCAGTTTAAAGTTAGGGCGAGAGCATATTTAAGGTGCACTGTCATGCCAGCCTTTTTCTTGGCCAGCCTTCTGTGATTTAGCCTTTTATTTTTTAGCCTTTTTTATTAGAGGCTTTTTTTTCTAGCCCTTCTTAATTTGAGCCCTTTTTTTTCTAGCCCTTTTTTTCTCAGCCCTTTGTATTTTAGCCTTCTATAATAAATTAAAAATATATATATATAAATAAATAAATAAATAAATAAATACATTTTTTTCTAGCCCTTTTTATTTTAGCCTTTTTAATAAATAAAAATAAGTAAATATATAAATAAATAAATTTTTTCTAGCTCTTTTCCGACCGACCCAACTTCTGCAATCTATGATTCTACGAGAGAGGTAATCCAGGGATCCAAACTTGGTCCCCTCTTGTGTGTTCTCACTTATTCTTCTGCTCATCAGACCAGAAGCTATGTGGATGATAACTTTCTAACAAAAGTCTATCACTCCTCAAATTCCTGAACTTATTTCAAAAGACATGGAATCAGACCTAACTCTCATGGCGGCTTGGTATAGTGACCAGAAAATGGGCATTAACATCAAGAAAACCAACTCTGTAATCACTTCGTGTAACTCAGATCCTTTTTATTTACTAATTAACATTCTCGGGTAATCTTTGATCCAAACCTAACATTTAAACATCATATTTTCAAATTAATGAGTAAAATACACTCCCAAGTTTATCTCTTTAAAATACTGAAGGGCACCCAAAGTCACTGGAAACTGGCGTTGACCATTCAAAACAAAGTAGTACCCTTTATAATGTATTCCTCCCCATACGGTCATCTGCACATACAAATTATCTTATACCTCTAAAAACACCTTTTAACCGAGTAATTCGGTTGTGCTTTTCGACTTCCCGGCATCGCATCAATTACTCAAAAATTAAAAATTCTTGGCCTCTTTAACTGTGACAACAATATCCTCCTGTCTGACCCGGTGTGCTTCTCCAATGCACTATGTGATCCAGCCCACCCGGCCCATTTCATTAGAGGCCATCTCCAAGACAATATCCAATGCCAGTCATCTCGCTATAGGAATATCGAAATCAACATCCACCGCAGCACATTTCTAGATAGTATCTTTCCACATCGAATGCGTCTGCCGTGGAATAACTTGCCTAATGGAATACGCTAAAGTCTGTACCACTGTACCGAATTTAAATCGAATTTAGTGTTTTGATTTTTGATTCGTAGACAAAAACATGCATGCTGAAACAAACTTTATTACTACAACTTAATATTTTGTATAGTATTAATATACACACGAATAATTTTTCACAAAAAAACATTTCATTAAATTAATAATCTTTACATAACAGTAGCATTTCACAAACAACATTTCATAAAAATACATATATAATCCTTTATTGATGTAACCATGTTGACATTGGAAGAAAAAGACTATTTGTTGGTCCCATAACTCTTGGTTATCATCAATAATTTTATTCTAATATATCGTCTCTACAATTTCATTGGTATTGGTCCCACGATATCTTTAAAAATTGGTCCCATGATTTCTTTAAATTGGTCCCCCAAACCATGGTCTAATCAACAATATGTGATAATAATAAATAAACTATTCCCATTACGTAATTGTCATAAGAAATAAATAAAAAATTCTTAATTGGTCCGCGTTTGGTGTATACGTGTTCGCTCTACCTCTCTCCACATTAAACTTTAGTGAATTTTAAGTGTAACTCACCTAAAACCAACTTTGAAATTGCCTGCTAAAAACGTGAAAGAATTGGAGAAACTTGAGAGTATAAACATAAAAGATGCCTCTATTTTTAAAAAGTTGTTATAAAAAAATAAGAAAACTAATCAGATTATTATAATTTATAATAACAAAAACCGGTTGTAAAACTTTATAAAATAAATAGTTCTTTCTTTTAAAGTTGGAAAGTAATTAGCTATTACTGACATTAGAACTAACACTTAAATAGATCTTTACTTGATAATTGTCAAATCAACCACATAAAACACAACGTGCTCTAAATACTTTAGTAAGGTGTTGTCAGTTGCCTTTAGTTTCGTATAAGCGTCAGAAATTCCTCGCGTGTCTTAGGGTCTTCACGAAATACGCCCAGCATACAACTGGTCGTAGTTTTGCTCGACGTCTTTTGAACTCCCCTCATCACCATGCACATGTGCCTAACCAAAAAAACATTTTTCATTGAGCTTTTTTTAATTTATTTCATTTCATACTTGGCTTCGATCACAACTCCGACGCCTGAAGGTTGAACTGCTTGAGTCAAAGCCACCGCTATTTGCTTGGTCAATCGTTCCTGAACTGCATAAAAATGAAATATTCGTAAAATTGTAATGAGAATACAGTAGAAGAAAAAAGTGCTTACCTTGTAATCTTCTGCTGAACACTTCCACAATGCTAGCAAAAGAAGAAACAGAAAAAACAATTGATACCTGTAAGTGTTTTTTAAGTACTTAATTACATACCGTGCTAATTTGCTTAGTCCGAGAACTCTCTTATTAGGTAAATATCCAATAGAAACCTAGAATAAAACTGTTTATTTAGTTCTACTGAATAGTTACTTTAAAAACTTCAATTTTGTTTTATGTTTAAATTTAAAATTTTTTTTGCATACCTTTCCAATAAATGGTATCAAATGATGTTCACACAGAGAAAACATTTCGATATCTTTCACAATCACCATCTCGTCGTGATCTTCATCAAATATTGCATCGTTGACTAAATCTGATAAATAAATGTAAATTCAGACGGTTGTGTAAATTCTCTGTGGATTTTATTGACATTATTTTGAATGACATAATTATTTTTTTTTGTAAGAAGTAATTGAATATGGTACGATAAGTAATCATGAAAATCAGTTTTCCAATTTCAGCGTTCAGCCTGTGGTTATTGCTCAACACGTGATTAATCAATTTCTCATCACCACGACATCACCGTGATGCATTACTCTGGACTTCCCCACTGTATACATTTCTCCTCCGTTAATCCCCTATATAAAAGAATTCTTATTTCCGCACTATGTCAGCACCCATTAATTGTAGCCATTGGCGATACCCCAACCACAAGTGGTTTTGTCAGCAGTGGAAAAGAGTTACGCTCGGATAGACTTGCTGCCATGGCAACCCAAAGTCGATGGATAGTGAATTTTGACTTTTCGTTACCTCCTCTTTCTCAAAATTTCCACAAAATCCTTAAAAAAAATATGGTGATTTTAATTATTAATCTTATTCTGAAAGTGAGATCGATTTTTCGATTCGGTATCATTATTCATTATACACCGATCCTCGTGTGACGATAAGTGAACGGGAAATTAAATGTTGATTTTATTTAAGCATTAATCGATTACCAAATCGTTGAGAGTATTATTTCGGAAATTAAGATTGACTTTCTGTCAAAATAAGAATTTATAATGTCATAATAGATGGGGGAAAAAAATCTTTTGCTTATCAGTTGAAAATGACCAGGTCAGAGTTCCTAATGATCATAGTATTGACACTATCAGCTGAGTTTCCATGACAACCAGAGCAAAGTGTAAGAATTAAGTTCATTCGACCAATTTTATTCATACAATGAAAAATAAATAAAACATAACTATAAAAATGCCGTGTGTTTTTATAGCGGCTTAACGAGTAATCAATGAAAGGGTCAGCGAAATTCAGTAAATTTCAATAAGTTTAAGATAAATTTAAATTTTCAACGAATAGGAACAAATGTTTACGGGAGTGGATTCTTACGCCAACGGTATATCATTGCAAATTAATCTCTTATCAAATCATAAACTATTTAACCGTCAAGATCAAAATAATAAAAATAATAATAATAAAAATAGCGATCTCAATTCCGATGAAAAAAAAAGTGGAATAAATACAATAAATACCATAATTAAGTTAAACAAAGAATGTAGTTAAATAGGTCGAGCGGTCAAAAAACTACGCTCATGTATATGATTCTGGGGATCTGCTGTAATTTTAATTGTAATAAAAGATGATAAAAGTGGTTATTGTTACCTTCTACTTTTTCCTCGTAGCCCTTGGTAAAGTAGAGCATCGCTTTGGCCGCTCTTTCGGGAGTTCGGAGAAGGCCTTGCCGGTGAGGATCTTCTCCCATATTTCTCAGCAGTAGTTTATAGGCGTTTGCCATTTCGGGAAGTAGGTCTTCACGGTATCCCAAGGGTGAGGATGACCTAAAGTGGCTTCGAGCTGGTAATAATTCTTGTCGGTCAAGTGCGAGAGTGTCAGCTGTCTTTTTCGTTTTTTCGAGGAAATCCGTGTTGTAAAAAGAGTCGTGGCCATTGATTTGGATTTTGCTTCGTAGAGATTCGGGGAATGTTGGGTTTGATGTGATTTTCATGTCCATCTTGTTCCGTGCTTGCGTTTATCGGTGTACTGTGTACTGCAGCTGATTCGGGATAATTGATTCAGATATGGAAACAGTTGCGAGTTTTGTTCTGCTTCCCGCCTACAGATGGCGAGGGAAAGCCAGGGTGCGCGTGCAGCGCAGGTCCGCCGGATTCGCGTCAGAGGGGAATTTTTTTTTATTTAATGAAATCCACGAAATCGCGACAGTACACAGAGAAAAAAAAAAGATTTTTTGCAATTCATTGTGGAAAGAATTTGGGTTTTTATTTTGCATCAGAGATAAATTTCATTCTTAAAAAGCTATAAATCCGTTTGAGGTGTGTCGTGGGACCCATCCGAAAAACAAAATAATTGTGTTTGAAAAATTAATTGTTTGTTCCAAGTAGTCATACTTTTGATTTCATACAAATTTGATTTGATTTTGTAATACCGTGGTGTCAACTGTCAATAAGATACGTCATGGTCCTTGGATCCGTTCTCTCCATTCTGTGGTGATCCTGGCCGTCACCAGATGGAGTTGCGACCATGTCCAGGATGTGTGACAGGTAGGGGATGAGTTCTGTTGGTTCCCCTTGGGAAAGGGGTTTTTAGTTTTGGTTTTGGTTTTTCAAATTGCTCAGTTTTGCCCCAATCTTCACTTTGTACAGTCTGTTATTTGTCACTCCTCAACCATTGCTTTGTTAGGATTGATTTACACCACCAACGTGGAAACAGCAGAACTCCATTCCCAATTGTGTATTCTCGAACACACCGGGCCGGGATTCAAGGTGGCCACAGGTGAACCGAGAGGTTTTTGTTTATTTCGAGCATCTGAACCTGATCAGACGCCGCGCAATCCGGAGCGCGTTACGGGGCCGGATCCAGTCGACGAGTGAAGACGAGAAGCGTTCGCGAGCACGCAAACATTATCAACATTAATTAATCGGAATAATTGCGGAAGTTTTCAGGCGATTAGCCCACGAGCAGACTGGCTCTCATTGTACTCGTATCTGAGAACAATCGCGGCTACTCTTCCGCCATTTTCGCTTTGTATGAGAACAAAGCACATTCGGGGTGCGGTTGCACCTTTGTTTAGTTTTAAGTGTTAAGAGTTGAGTTGTTAGTTTTAGGGTTAGCTTTTAGATTAGTCTTAGTGTAAAATATTAGTTCGAGCTTGTTACATTTTTTCTTATGTGTTCATTAGATTTTAGAGTTCTTTTAAATGGGTTTTAGAATTAAAGTTAGTTATAAAGTTTTAATTACATTGTGTTTTTCTAGTTCATTCAGTTATTACTTTCATGTGTAAAATCTCAATAAAATATATATAAATATAAATAATTATATCTTCCCTAAAATTGCTCTGTTGAGCTTTAAATAAATATTTTTCATCACTTCTTACGTGTGGCATTATCATTTATTAAATAATAATAGTAAAGCGATTTGTGTTAAATTATATAAGTATAAGTCTGACTTTGTACAATAAATAAAGTCAGCATTCGCAAGCTCTATTTCGCGCATCTGCGCATGCGCGATAATTTGGGCTTACGACAATTCTTACGTCATAATTGAAACTGAAACAAAAAACAAGATTTTTTTCTTTCTTTTTTTTTCGGTATATTCAATTTACGTTTATTTATTTTTATTTTTATTTGTAAACTTCCGTTAATTTTCCTCTTTTTTTCTGCAGATCACATTTTTGCACATTATTTCAACTATTTAATCACCAATATTAAATTAACCAACCATATGCGTAATTGAAAGCTTGAAACTTTAATTTCTGCATTGGTTCGCAGATGGTTTTTATAATCATTTACAACTACGGAATTATGTACTTGTACCGAGCAGACACGGGGAGACATAGCGAAGGTCAACGTAGGAATTATCGCGATTATTTTATTCAACTTATCAGTCTCAGCATTTTTTGATCGGTGGTGTGGACTGGCTATAGTTTTTTAAAATATGTCGAATTCAAACTCAAGTATTGTGTGCCTGGGAAGTATTATGTGCGATTTGATGTGGTACGAACAAAAAACGAATAATTACCGTAGTTTAATCTTGATTAACTGTTAATTTAATTCTATTCAGTTACGTGCCACGACTTCCCAAACCAGGAGAATCACTCCCAGGTTGTACAGTTGTGCCTGGAAATGGTGGAAAAGGGGCGAACCCGGCCGTGGCTGCAGCACGACTGGGAGGGAATGTTTCGTTGATAGGAAAAGTAGGTTTTAACCAATTAATCACGAAAACATAAATGATGAAATGCTTCGTCTTTAGATTGGCAATGATAATATTGCTCAAGGAATTTTGAACTCTTTGAAACAAATGGATATTGACTCAGGTACTGTATAAAATTACCGAAATAAAGAAATTAATAAAATTAAACTTAATGTTTGGATGTAACTTATAGAATTTGTTTTTCAAACGTCGCAAGCAACCACAGGCACTGCTGTTATTATGGTGGAAAAAAATGGTAGTAATTTCATTTTCGTTTTCATTTTCGTTTATAAATCAATTTAATATCAGAAATTGATGATATTAAATTTCAAGGGGAAAACCGAATTCTCGTAGCTGCTGGAGCCAACTTACTTCTGACACCGGAAGAAGTAACAAAAGCTGAAAACATAATTCAAAATTGTAAAGTTTTTACCTGCAACTTTGAAACAAATTTGGAGGCAGCTTTAATGGGATTAAAAATTGCTCACAAACACGGAGGTTGCGTCTGAAAATAACCGAATATTCACTTGATTTCTTACTTTTCTTATTATTATTTAGTTAAAAGTATTGTGAATGCTGCACCAGCTGTTCCAAATCCAGATGAGGAATTCTACAGACTGAGCACGATTTTTTGCGTGAACGAAACCGAGGCACGTAATTCCTCATTTCAAATTGCTTAGCATTGTGCTAAGGACTTTAATTTTAGGCTGAAATTACCACTGGGATGACAGCACCTGACACAAGTTACGAGGGAATGATCGCAGCGTTATTGAAACGTGGCTGTAAAACTGTCATCCTCACTACGGGGGAAAATGGCGTGCTTTTAGGTACGGCAAACAATCCAGAATGTGTTTCGATTTCGGCACCTAAAGTTACAGCCGTCGACACTACGGTTGGTAGTATAAATAAAATAGTAATTTGACATTTTTAATAGTATATTTTTGTTTAATTAGGGAGCTGGAGATGCTTTTGTTGGCTCATTAGCTTATTACATAGCTTATCATCCGAATTTAAGTTTAAATGAACAGATTCGTCGTGCTTGCTTTTACGCATCCGATTCTGTTCAGAAACCGGGAACTCAAAGTAGTTACGCCAAGAAGAATGAATTACCGTCCGAATTGTTTAATTGACAGATAGATATGACAATTCCATTTTAATTAATAAGAGAAATAAAACAAAAGCTAAAGATGTATTCTTGCTACTTGATTGATCGTATTTTTTTTACTTCTTTGTACACACATTTTTGGCGAACTAAAAATGAAATAATAACTCGTTATTTTGGTTATACGAGGTAATTGATTTGATTGAGATTACTGTAGGGATCGTAGCCTATAAATTCGAGTTTGTCCGCTGTTCTTTCGCGGTAAGCGACTTTAGGGTGTCCAGTGACCATGCTTTTCAACATCACCAACACGGTCCTAAAACGACATAAATTTGTGCACCGGATACTTGATAACGAGAATATATTACCATTACTTACTTAGCTTTAGATTTAACCATAATTTTCTGGTTGCTTTCTACACAAAAGATCAGACCGTAGTAATCTTTTACTCTACATAATAAACATGGCAACCCACAACGATTTGTTCTCTCCGCAGCATGTTGCAATTAAATGAGTTGTACGATAGCTAAATAAAATGACAATAGATGGCAGCTTTATTTAATCGTTCAAATCCAGTCACAACTTTTAGATTTTTTTACAATAATTTCTTTTAACAGTGCTATATGATGAATGTTTCAAATTGATGACATCTAATTTTCTAAAAAATTAAAAATATATTTTTATACTCTTATTTAATATTCCAATTATGATTACACAATCTATCAAAAATGTTATTTAGCGAAATTTTCTTTAATTGCTTAATTGAAACCAATTGTCTTATCAATAAACATCAATATTTACCAAGTTTACATGAGCCAACTTCCTTGTAAAAGTAAAAAGTATTTTTCCGTAAAATATAACATTTGTTTCCATTACAAAAATTTGTTTTGTTTAAATTGCAAATTGAATTTTAAAGCGGAAAAGCAGACCCATGTAAACGTAGAGCTAACTGATTGGTCCAAAAAAATCCCAATATTATTTGAAACTTTTGTGTATTTACGTAATCATTACACATACTACAACGTATGGTGAAAAAAACTTAAATTCATCACTTGATGAAAGAAAACAATTGTAAATTCATGTGCTTCTAAAACACAAAAAATAACATATGGTCCAGAGAAAAGGAAGATATTTTGTCATTGAGTGAAAAAATGCAATTCGGCAGTATTCTGTAATTCCCAGTAAAACCTTATTTCCTATATCCTGTACACTAAATATAACTATCATTTGTAACCAAAGTAGAGTCAAGTGCATTTAACAACTCCTGTCCTTGTAATAGATCTTGAGATTTATAAACTGGGGCATTCACTTCCATGTCCAGCTGAGTAATATCCAATAAATTCGGAATCAAGCCGTCCGGAGTTATAAGAGAAGCCGCACAATTAGAATCACGAAACCGGATTTCCCTCGATTGCATTCCAATATCACTTTTCTTCATCGTGTTCTGTCAAATTATTATTTTTTATTACAAACACCATTGACAAAAAAAAACAATAACGTACTTTTTTAACTTCACCCTTATCCGTGTAACAACTATAACCGTGGCTCACATCGTGTCCACTCACTAACAGATTCAGCAATACGCTGTTTTTAAACGATGTTGTCTTTTCATTATCTGATTTCATTTGTTTTACGTCTTCCGTCTCTGCTGTTAAAAATAATAAATCAAACACCGGTGATTAGATAAATAAACGAAAAAATAAAATTTTTTTAAACCAACTTTGATCCATGGAAATGTCCATTTTGGCACGTTTGTTAACCATTTTTTTGGTATTTGAGAGAGCTCTGCTTCTTTTTTGCGATTGTTTACACAAACTGTCTTCGTCATTTTGAGCAAGCGTTTCATTTTTGGAAAACATCGACTTTATAGTTCCTCCTCCTCCGTCAAATTGAGATTTATATCTCACATCTTGCAAGCAAAAGTAAATCATCCGATAAAAGAATTTCAAACACACACACACAACGAATTTTTAAATACCTAAACTTAAATAATAATTCCTTTCAGAACTTTTGCCAGAATTTGTCTTGAGTGGTAATGCTGATTGTAAAAGTTTTGCTAAACTAGATTTGCTCGTTACAATACTGGAATTCGTAACTGTCGAGTCCGCCGACACTCTAAGCAAACAAACAAAAAAATTTTTTTATAACGAAATAAATAATATAAGTGACAACTCACTGTTTGTGTTGCGATTGCAATCCTTGCGAATCTGTCGCCGAATTCCACAGATTTTCCGACGGTGTTAGCAGAGGTAAATCTTCACCTACTCCAATTGGAATATACGGCGCTCTTAAATCAAACTCATCTCCCTAAATCAATAACATGTTCCTTTTTACTTCCTGTAAATATGATTACAATAATTGCGAGACAAACCTCTAAATCAACGTCCGATTTGTCAGAGAGAGCACTCGTCGATTCTACTTTCATTCCCAGAAACATAAGTCGATCGACAGAACCCGAGCTGTCATTATATTTGCTTTTCTCACTTTCTGAACTAATTAAATCAGAACTTTCTAAATCCCCGGGACTATTTTGCTATAAAAAAAAAATTAAACATTAAAAATTACGAAAAACAACCAAATTATATCATTACTTTACTACACAAATTGGGCACGTCATCAGAATTCGTTGACGACACTCTATCCGCTCTAAAACTAAGAAGGGGATCATTTGTCAGTGGAATTTCAGTTTGAGTGTGTAAAGCATCATCGCCGATGCACGACAAATCGGTCATCATGTCCGAATCACAAAACGAATCCGTAAACAAAACATCTTCAAACATGTCTGCGAGGCAAACAAACCGAATTTTTTTTAAAAAAGAGACTAAATTACATTTAACTCACCGCAGTCTTACCATTGGAAAAGATTGGCACATCAAGAGGTATACAAACATCGCCAGATGTCGGTGCCAAATGGGTTAGATCGTCAGGCTCGTCGTTTAACACTGAATTAAATCCATCTCAATGTTACAGAACGTCACAGCAGATATCAAACAAAATAAAAACAAACCAGTGTATCCCGATTCATCATCAATAAATGTGAGAAAGCCCTTATTCATGTCCTTGGTGCGAGGTGCAAAAATGGTATTTGTTGTATTCAAAGGTGTGGATTCTGTATGGTTATCTTCGCTGCTTTGTGTGTACTCTTTGGCAGGGCAAGTAGGTGTTTGTTCAATGGATACTATTTCATCCGCATTTTCCAAACCACTGTAAATAATTACATATAGATTTCAAATCGTGTCCTCAATTCACAAACTTTTTTCGTCTTCTTTTAAAAAAATCATTCGCATAAATGTTACGTAACGAGTGATGCAGCAGCTGCATTTACGCTAATAGTTATGGCTTTAGGATGTGAAAATAAAATTGGAAACTGCTCGAATAATTATCACAAGTAGCAATTAGTAGCAAAAAAGATAAAGAGTTAAATAAGAATGAGCCGATAGACCCAGTTTTGGCTTTAAATAGTCGAAACCTACTTCTTCCCGAGTCAATGACTCGTTATTAGTCACCGCATTATGCACCTGAGAGAACGATTCTAACGTAAGTTAAAAATAAACTCCAACCCTGGCACAGACCTTGCAATCGGATTAATACATTCTTTGGTCACTGTAAATGACCGGTTTCATACAATCGCTAAAAATAAATTAACATTTCAAATAGTGAAATGTTGGTTGCTTGCCACAACCGTCGGTTCGTGAAGTACCGTGCTAAGATTTCGCTGGCTCGTCCCCACCAAATTTAGACAGAATAACTTATCAATTCGAAAGAATCCAGAAATCCAAATTCCTTCCGCGATAATAAAATGTACCGTATTTTAAATACACATATATATTTTTTTAAATTGCTGCTGAACTTTGCTCAAACATCTCAATCACATATGATTACATCGTGACGACTGATTACTTATCACGTGACAAGACCGACCGTAAACTTACCTCAAAATATAATTTACACAAACTACGCAAAGTGGTTTCTTCGCTTTTCCGCCGTAGATAATCGTCGCTTGGGTTAAAACCCAAACATACCCACCACGCTTAGCCAGAAAGCGGTAGCATCCGGTCTCACACTGTCCCTTGGCGAACACTGCAAATAATAATTAAAAAGGTTCGAGATCATTGCCAAAACAAATAAATTAAAACAAATATTAAAGAAGAGAAAAAAAAGAAAATAATAATAAAACGTTTAATCTGCTACTAACACTAATTTAATGGCGCAAATTCACGAAATATTTTATACGATTCAAAAAAAAAAATAATAAAATAAAATTTGATGCATGCAAGCCTTAGTACTCAATGGGAATTAAACGAGTTAAAATGATGATAGATAGGGCCAATAAATCGTGTCTAAAACAACGTTTCCTGCTTGTAAAATCGTCAGTCAACACGTGAGTGTGAAAATTGTAATCCGCAAATGTCAAGAAGAAATAATATTTAAACTAAATAGATATTTTTTTAAAAAGTTTCACAACGAAAATACAAAATAAACGCAAATCGATCGAAAGCATCGAACCGTTAATGATTTAATACAGCTAGTTATAAACTAACGAAACAATTTGATGTGTAAGCACTCACAGTTGAATTCGTTTCCCAAAAAAGTGTAAATCCTTAGAAAGGTTGGTAATGGGTGTGCGCACACAACTCAAATAGCTGGTAACTACTTTTATCTAGACGTGATTGGGCCCTCGCAGAAGAAGAGCGGTGCATGAAGTGAAGCTACGTAAGAGAAAGTTTCGGTGCAAAATCTGGGTCACCACTCACCAGAGATAAAACGACAAATAGGAACTGAGCAATGTACGGGCCAGTAGAGGAAACAAGCCAACAAGCCAACCAACCAGTACAGAACTTGTTGGGAAGCACTTGCACTCTATCGGTAAGGTGCAAGGTCAAGGCTCGTGTCTAGTTCGGAGCTGCTCGTTAAGTACATTTTATTTCTCTTGGACTAAACGCAATTTTTTTCTTCCTCAGCCGTCACTTTGTGTATAAATAAGCGATAAGGTTGATACAAAGCCGAGTCTTTTTGTTATTTCAAGCATAACTACGTAATGGATGATTTAATGTGACATTTCAATGTTTTTGTGTTTTTTTGTCCAGCCACACTTTTTCAAGATAAGAATAAATGACTAGCAGATGTGTTTGCTATCTGATATTCAGATTATTCAAATTTTAAATTTTAAATTTTAAAATAAAATAAAAATAAAAAATTGACGAAATTTTTGTTAAGGAAAAGGTGTTTTTTTTGGCGGTTGATGCTTTCCACATTTCTGAGCACTTGAAGAATAGCTGAATCTAAATACAAACGTTCGAGAATTAAAAAAAAGACCCTTTTTTTAGCTGAAGGCAGCGCCAGGAATATTTTTACAAGAGCTGCAGTTTCTTTTTTCTTTGCAAAAAGTATAATTTCATATTCAAACTGATTAAAATTTAAAAAAAAATATATATATTAACAAATCGTGAATTTTTATGCCATTTCTCATTTTCCATAAACAAAATTGTTAAAAATAATTTTTTATGGGTAAAATGATATATTTTACTAACGTATTTTGTAAAACTTGTCAACAGCTTCTGCATCTTGCGCGTGATGAAATTTGTAGAGTTTTTTGTCTATTAGGTCGTCGCTCGAATAACCCAATATTTCATTAACCCTTTTCAAAAAAAAAATTATAAATTAAACGAAATTAAATATTTAATAATAAACTTTTTTACCTGTCGTCAACATAAGTAAAACTCATATCCATATTATGTCTGCTGAGAAACGTTTGCTTGTCTAAAGGCACCTCGATATCGGATGGATGTGCAATCGGCTCTCCGATAGCAACCATACAATTTCCAAGAGAGGGAATAAGTGTATTTGTCTTTGTGCAATTCGACTTGTTCACTGGCTTCTCACTGATAACTTGCCCAGTGAAGTGAATTACCTAACTCAAAAAAAGAAATTTTTTAAATTTTAACCACATAAATTCAAATAAAACTTGTTTTTCACCTTGTATGAAGCGGATTTCATGTTAACACTTCTGCCCTTTTCAGTAATCGTGCATTTCATGCGTATAAACAAAGACCGGAAAGTTTGCGTGCTGTTTTCCACAATTGATTTTAAATTCAGCGTATCTCGAATTTCATGATGATCACAAGGATGAATGTAATCAAAAACGCCTTGACCAACCAAATCAACCTGTAACAACGAGGGAATTCTTAATGTTATACAAATAAATCACTTTTATTGCTGATTTTTTTTTACCTGTGTCAGCCCCAGATACTGTGTCACGTTTTCTGATAAATATATAATTTCTCCATCTTCGCTTATAATCAAAAGAAAACCTTCGAGAGCTTTCGTCAGTAATTTGTCCGTCTTCTTTTCAAGCTTAAGGTTAGTTAAATTCACTGCATAGAAATAAAAAATAAAATTATAATTTACATTCACTACATAGAAATTAAAAATAAAATTATAATTTACATTCACTGCATAGAAATAAAAAATAAAATTATAATTTACATTCACTGAATAAAATAAAATTAACTTGATTACTTTGATTCAAAAGATGCCTGATTTTAATGTAACCAATTGCTACTCTCATGATTGAAGCTTTGTCCAACTGATTGCACATGTTTGACGGCAGCGGCAATTCATCAGCCAACTGGGTAAAAATTTCGCACTCCATTCCTCTGCGGTTGCGCGCCGCAACTCTTGATTTCTCCTTTCGTTTCTCCGAATTCCTGTTTTGAAAAAATAAAAATAAAAATAACAGAAAGAAATAACAAAACAAAATTGTTTTCAAAACTTTCACGAAGGTCAATAATGTTTTTAAATAGTTTTCTTTTACGCCAGCCTCATTTACTTAAGTTGTTACTTAATAAAGAAGTAAGTTGAATAATCCGTGTAATAACCTTCGGTCTTGACCGGTTCGGGCGAAGAGGAGGACTTCTGAGCAGGTCACGTAAAGTAGGTTAAATCAGGAAAAAAAAGCTTATCCTCATTTTTTATCTTTCAATTTTTCCTTACGATAAATTTCTCTTGATTTTTTTTCTTGCAAATAACGATTTTTCAACATGTGAAAAAAAATTTTTTGTTGCTTTTCTCTGCTCATGACCCTCACCCCGAGTGAATAAATATAACTAGGCCCCCTACCCACATAAAGAAAAATTTTAAAAAAACAGCAACAACAAAAATTTATTTAAAAAATAATTAACAACAAATTTTTTTTAAATATTGCATCAGACGATTTGTTTTAAACTATAACGGTTATAACGTGAGTCATTAACGCTTTTAATTAACAACCACAATTGTACATATCCGGATCATCTCCGAAAGCCATGATCATAGATTCTTAGACATACATGGCAGGCGAGACGTGACTGGGGATCTACGTGTAGATCGGTGCCTGAAGCCCATTTTGAATCTGTTGGTACCTCATTTTTTCCACGTTGAAATTTGTTGGTTTAAAATCTGTACCTGCGTTTTTCCTTGGGAAAACTCATCGACCGCGTAGCCATGACCGTAGATGTACAACGATTGCTTAAAAGTAAATAAAATGTGAATGTTAGCGTCCTTGGTTTGTTTTGGGAATGGTTTTCGGCTATGGTGTACTCTGCTGACTTGATATGATAAACATTTCCGCTATTCCAGCGCCATCACTTGTCGATTTTGGAACCCGATAAAACCTGTTTTCCCACGCAAAAAATGTGAAAGCACACCTATCTGGAATAAACCGCATTACACCGAGAATCAGAATTTGGAACGAATAAATTCCATCGTCCGTTTTTGATTAGTGCCAATAAAATCATGAATTCTATAAAACATTTTTTAAAAATGCAGTTTTTTCTACAATATTTATGTTTTTTGCGGTTTGAAAAAATACAAACTTGCTGCGCAAATCAAAATCATCTCAGGTTTTTGGTCAAATTTTGGGTTGGGGTATTTTTTTTTAGTTGTCTGCAATTTTTCCATGTTGAATAAAATTTGAAACCGGCCGTATTTTAATGTTTATTTTCTATTTGGTAATTTGTAACCGGGCACTGGGAACCAGTGGTGTAGCAAAAACAGACACTTTTTGGTCACTGCATTTGGAATTGTCTTCTGCGATTGCAACCGAACGGGTCGGTTTAGATCGGCATCTATTCTAAGTCTGGAACTAAACTTTTAAATTTTGTTACCGTTCAATTAGACGATAGAATTTCACTAATAATGCTTCTTGGAATTAATGAGACGATAGCAAAAAAAAAATAGCACAGAGGAATTAAGGAAGTATGATCGAATAAATAAAAATGTTATAGCAAATTTTATTTCTTTTCGTTTTAAATTAAGAAAATTAGTCTGTTATTTCATGTTTCAGGCTCATGATAGCATAGAGTAAGGAATAAGGCTCCTGAACGGTTTCAAGAATAGTTCATCATTACAGTTGGCAGCTCTGCTCAAGACGTAAATGCCAAAAGAACATGCTTTACTCGCTTAGATGAGTGGCATAAAGTCTAAGAAAAAATCAAAAAAATATTTTTACAATTTGATTTTTTTTCGTAAAAAAAACCAATAAACGGATCAAACCAATCTAGACCAGCGATTCACATACTATGTATACCAGTATTTTTTGTCCGTATGTGTTTCTATCCGGTATTATATTCAATAGTGGTGAAATATCGTTAAAAATATGATGGAACTAGAACTAGTTAACATTTAATCTAATTTATATTTAAGAGCACATGACGTCCATGGCTTGATGCCAAAAGAACCAAAATTATTTTAACATTGCTCTACCAAGTCTACATAATCTTTGCAGGTCAACAGTAAAGTGGCAAGACGGCAGCCTTTTGCTCGTGGACTGGCAGCCTTTTGCTCGCGAACTGGCAGCGTTTTGCTCGCGGACCGGCACCGATCTGTGGACCATCAATTTGAAAAGCGCTGATCTCAATTGATTTCAACAACCAATTGGTTAATTTGCACAAAAATTGTTATAACAAAATAGAAACTCAAGAATAAAAATTAGGCATCATAATACTACTACTATAAATAAATCAGATTGTTGTTTACACATCGTGTTATTTTGATTAAGCACGTGATCAGTTCGGTATAAATTGAAAACCTTTTTTGCACACAGCTTATAAGAAACACCGCATTGAAAAAATAAATTACCGCAAATAAAATTTATTCTTTTTCTAAAAACTGCTTTACAGATGACATTTGTGGAAAACTTATGGCGTCGTTATTAAACATTATTAAATTATTGGAAATGTCTTTCAATGTATTTTCACCCGAGTACCTCTGAAAAAAACAGAAAAGTTATTAATCAAGACAAGTCGAAAAATAAAAAGATATACAAAACAAAATACCACTAAAATCTCTGTTCGGTGATCAACTTCTGATATATGAAATAAACAACCAATGCCAATGGCTGCTTGACCAACTGCAACAAATTCTGAACACAGTTTATGAAGGAAAGAGGGCGAACAAACGGGACTCCTGTAAATTTAACCATTTGGTATTTATAAAGTTTCAAAAGCTAACATTAAGTACTTTTTATACCTGTATAATTTTTCTGCTATTTGCACATAATGTATTACGTTTGTTTCGTTATTAAAAATGCCTAAAGATGTGAAAACGTTAAGAAATGGTAAATACGTAATAAATGATGGAAATGAGTTTACTCTACCATTTTGAAAGGGCCAGATTAAGATAAACTGCCAAGCTGCAATATATGACTTCGATTGCCAAAGTTCCGTCTTCAGATTATTTGCTAACACAAATTTTTCGATGCTGACGGCCATTTTTTTCGTTACCATTTCATCTAAAAGTTCTTCGTGCAGTTTTACATTTTTGATCTTGTAATCCACACAGAAATTTGAAACCAAGTCTATAACCTAATTTATTTTAAAATTAAAACATTAATTTCCAAAAAAGTAACCGTCTAAACATTAAACTATACTTCAGAGCTATGATTCCGTTTGCTCCAAATCATATTCGCTAAGTTTTCCTTATTACAATTCAGAAATGACGTCAAATTAAGATGGCAACTCAAATTCTGCAGTTGGGACAAATAGTGAAATGCCAGTAAAAATAATCTGCAAATATAACAAGCTTAAAAACACGGCATATTATTGCTTTAAAAAAAAATCTAACCGAACATCAGCGATGACATTCTTGCTATATCTTTGTATGTCGATTGGGTCTGCAACAGCAGCCAGGCATTTTAAAGCGTTGTATCGGTAGACATAATTTAAGCAAGACTCCTCCTATATGTTCACATGAATAAATAAATTAACATTACAATAAAAATACAGTTAATTTAGTTACCTGTACGATTTTAGCCAATAGATACAGCACACACTCCTCATTGGGTAAGTGCCGCAGTATATAAATAGCGCTAAAAAGCAGAAAATATTAATGAAAATTTAAAAATAAAAATATCATACTTTTCTAATAAATCATCTTGTTGTTCGGCCGCTTTGGTGTTGCTCTGCGCTAACCATTTTTCAATTAACTTCATCTCTATTTTTCCGTGATTTATTTCATGAATTTCCGATATTTCTTCAATGACTTTGTAGACTGCAACAAATTATAATCATTTTGGAGTGATGTATTTAGAATATTCGAATAAATAATTACGTTTGTCATTTTTTTTCTGATATAAATGAATTAGGAGCTTAACGGGAGTTTGAATTAATCGTAAAGTTTCATCACTTCTTAGATTATAGTTTAGTAATACAACTTCTGTTGATATTTGTTCAAAATCTCGTGAGAACTTCTTACGACTATCCTCAAGTGACTAAAAATAAGAAAGTTAAATCAATAAAACCGTTAAAAATATTCTTAAAACTCACTTTTGGCGAGAATTGTGTAGTTACCAAAGGCATCTGAAATTTACATTGCTTCAACGGTTAACCCACAGAAAATAAATTTAAAAAATATTCACTTACATTTTCACGGTAAACAGAACCCCAATAGTTTGCTAACTCTAAGTTACACTTAGCAAAATAAACCTTTTCCTGCCCTGTTACGATTGATTGCAATTAATTTTCTTTCAATAATTGTGTGTATTAAATCTTACCAAGCGGTAATTGTTCGGTAACCCAATTACCACACGAAACAGCACAACTAGGATCAGTAATTTTTTTGAGAATTGTAAAAATCTTCTCTAATTTTGAATGTGGAAATGGTCGAGTGTAAAGTTCATCTTTTTTTTGCGATTTCTGAAGTGTCTGCTTAACTTCATTCTGAACAGCAACTGCTAAAATTTCGTTGCTGTTCGACACCTAGAAAGTCAATTTGAACGATTATACAAAAAAAATAAAGATTTTAATGTCAATACTGTTTACTTGAAATAATGGTAGGACACAAGTCCAGATGTCAATCGTGTCCATGTTTAATTCTGCAGCTGAAAATTATAAATACCGTAAATACTTAATATTGTAATCCGCACAATCCCACAATATTCACTTACATAAGACTTTCCAAGGATTTCCATACATAACTTCGTGAAAAGGAAGTCTATAATTAACTTTCTCGCAGTTAAACTAAAAAATAAAATTATTTTATTTTATTTTCATCTTGAAATTTAGAGCGTGAATGTCCGAACCTTATGAATTACTTCACTTTCATTGTCACCAGGCGGTTGAACTCGGCGATAGGCAAATAAAAATTGTAAAAAATCTATTTCCTAAAAAAAATCTCAATTTATTAAATGTACCAGTTAATTTTTGTACGATATCTTACTTTTTGAATGGCTTCACTTGCCCTCGTGTCTTCCTTTTCAAGCAAACTCTTAGTATGACTGAGCACTATTAAAATATTTTCATAATTGTAGGGACTCATCTAAACGTAATAAAATGTGAAAAATTCAGCGAAATAAATTCTTACTAAAAAACACAAACCTTTTTCATAATAGATTTAAGTTTACTTAACAAGCAAACCTTGTTTTCAACCGAAGAAATTACTTTGTCAACAACTCCGCTCAATTCTGCAAATGCAAAACTTAATTCTCCACCGATATTATTGCAATTTGTTAAAAGACATTCCAAATAGTAAACCAGGGCACTTTCCTGACATTCGCCGAAAGCAGTGCAAAATTCAGTAACAAATTCAAATTTTATCGACCGATTCGATGCAAACTTTCGAATACAATTTCGCCAATTAATTTCATCTTCTATTCCACTTGAACCTACACAAATATAAATTGTATGTATCATATACATATATTTATATGTAATACAAAAACTTGTGAACTAATTCATACCAAAATCTGAATCGATCTTAAGATCACTAATTTTTTTCTTCCACATCACTTGCTTATGCAATGCCGTAAAGTGTTCTTCTTCTTGAGGGATATCCAAAAACTTGAAAATGAGGTAAGCTAAATCGGCAACCGACTCGGTTTGTTCACAGTCGTAACTAAAGCTAAACGAAAATTATTAAAATTTTGATGATTTCTGACAGTTTTGTTTCTCCCTTACTTTCGCAATGTTTTCTTTAATAAATCGTTCAAAATGTCTACTGGTAAGCAAACGCCTAATCCCAATGCGAATTGCTTGTCTAAAGGTTTACGATTTAAAACATTTTTGAACAAACTCATGAGCAAAAACTGAATCTTAAAAACATCCTTCGAATGATCAGTCTCCGGTTTTTCCTGAAATTTAGAGCAAAAAAAATGTTAATGCAAATTAATGAATTATTGCCAATTTTTGAATTGTCTTACTTCGTTGCATACATTGCTTGCCAAATAACCATTAAATTCTGACGCTAGTTCGAGTGAAAGCATAAGAGCTCCTTTAGATTGCAATAAGCTGCATGTGTGCTTGCTCAATGCGATCACATCTGATTGACTTTTTTCTTCACTTTTATCCGTTTGAAGAATTGAAATTAACGACAAAACGGAATTCGTTAAAGAATCATCCGAATCGGTGATAACAAAAACTAACTCTTGATATAAACCACTTGTGTAAACATTTGTCTAAAATTTAAATTTAATTCATTAGTTAACTTAAAAAACATTCAAAATATTTTTTACTTCATTAGAACTCAATTGCATCAAAAGTGACGCCAATTTCTGAATCAACACGAAAGTATTTAATTCTTCTGCTAGACAAAAAAAAAACAATATAAACAATTACATTGGCTGCCAATTTTCAAGTTAGATCGGAAAAAGCAGTTCAAAAAGCAGTTCAAAAATGCTATTTGGTTTAAATTACTTTATAAATGCACCTACTATTTGTAGTTATGTGTGACACACTTGCCTTGTTTACAATGAATTAGACTCAAAGTTATCAATTCGCGAACATCAAATAAAATCTGTTTTTCATTTGAAGTTGATAAATCCATGTTAGCAACACTTGCAAGTAGCTTACAGCCACAATGTAGAAATTTATTGGAGTTCATGTGTGAATAATCCAATTTTAAGTGTCTAAAAAAAAAATAAATAAAAAAAAAATAAAAAATAAAAAAATAATAAAATAAAATAAAATAAAAGCACAATTTAAGTTTTACATTCGTATTTGCTTACTGTAAAACTTCAATTGCCACTTCGCCATTTTTGTTGTCAATTGCTTTATTTATCAAAACCTCTGCGACGTCTTCCAAATTTAGTTTCATTAATTGTCCTAATCTAATAAATAAAAAAGTTTATTTTCACAATCATGTTTTAAAATCGACTATTAATTCACACAAACCTAAAAAGTGCATTAAGTTTTGTCCTGTTTACCCCAGTTGTGAACATATTATTCATTTGTTGTTGAAAAGTGTTTTTACAGTGCAAAGTTGATTCCAATTGGTCGACCGACAGATGGATGTCAAATTCTATCTACAAAATTTAAAAACAAGGTATTAGTTTTACTGGTTAATATTAATACGAAACTTTTAGTACGTTTAATGCAACGATGCTTTCAAATTTTCCACGTTGAATCTCAAACTCGACTGTATTAAATCGAACAGCCGTGTACCTAATTAGAGTTAAAGCTGCTTTAATGTTTTGAATTCCTTCACTTATCTAGGAAAAAAACAACGTAAAATCAGTCAGCCCAAAAATAAAGTTTTTCTTTTTTTTGGTTTTTACATTTTTAGAGAGATTAATATCGTTGTTTGCATTTATCAAAAGGATTACGTAGTTTACAAATCGATGGCAACACACGAGTAAACTGTCTTGCGGAATAGTCTGCATAACAGATGTAAAATCGTCCTCCTACAATAGAGATAATTAACTTTCCTAAAACTTTTTTTTTTATATAAAACGACTTACAGAATCAGTAATAACTAAATGCTGCAATTTAAAAAGATAAACATCAGTCTCGTTTAACATCCCGTCACTTAATTTTGAAATTTCTAAAGCATCGGATAATGAAGTGGAACTATTTTGCATCGCAATGTATTGCGTGGTTTGCTAAATTATCGATAAATCAATGTTCTTATTAGCACCTTCAAGTTACACACGTTTAATAATTACCATAATAAGTTTTTTGTTCGATAAATTAAAATTTTTCAACCCATACGGAATCAATATTTTTTTTATATTAGCAAACCGAACTTGTTCTTTGATTTTCAAAACCCTTTAAAATAAAAACAAATTAATTGCCTTTCTGTTGTATTTGAATTATTACTTTCGACGTACAAAATGTGATTTAACGGCACACATTTTTTCACCAATTCTTCAACAGTTTCATTCCATGGAATTTCCGCACATAAAACCACAGCTAAAGCAGCTTGACAAATACTCTTTTAAAAAAAAAAAATTTGATATTGTTCGGAAGCAGAATTAATAATCTCAATACCCCATTGCTAAAGATATTTTGAAATATGGTTAGAATCCTTTCATTCACATAAACATGTTCCCAACTACTGGCACACATGTAAGACAACATTTTCTGCAATAAAAACACACTTAACACCATATCATATAAATCTAAATAAATATCTCACTTCCAAATATGCCACAAGCAAAACATCCGTGTTTAAACCAAATCTCTTTGCAAATGGTGCGAGATAACCCGAAATAAATCCTGGCAAGTTTGTATTTTCAAACACATCATCGAGCATTTGACAAGACACTCCAGTTTTGTCTAGTTGGATCAAATTAGTGTAGCTTACATAGCATTTGTAATCGTCCCACAACTCCCACAAATCTTCCAATTCATCTTTAAAATTAGTCAAGAGCATAATAGCACCCTTTTTTACCTATCATAAGTACAAAAAAGTCAAGAATAAATGAACAGTTCCACAACAATAAAATGTGTGCACCCTACTACCAAATTAAGATGTGTAGCAATGAATTCAAAATTTAAATTAAACGATTTCATGGTTTGCAATGCCTTTTCCGTAAAATCCAATGCTTTTGAAGGCCATTCTTCCTATAAATAATTCATAAAAATTAAAAAAATACCTTAAACTTTGTAATGAAATACCTTTTCACAAAGTTCCATATTTTTGCAGTACGTAATTGTCCATTCGGATAAAACAACCTAAAACAATTTTACTTTGTAATTATTTTTTCAAAATTTAGATAATAATACAAACTTTACCTGCGACTCGGGTTTGCATTTCAAAATACTTGGCACAATAGTACCAAAAAAACACTTCGTGTTTAAGTTCAAACTAACAACATTTAACAAAGTTTCAATGCAAGCATCTTGAATTATTTCATCCTTTAGAAAAACACAATCAATTAATGAATTTATTTATCAATTTCAATAAAAACCTCGTGTCTGAGCCACAAATTCATGGCCACTGCTTCTTTGCCGTCTTGAAAATGTTTCAGAAACTCATTCCGCATGTTACAAGAGGAAAACGACTGCCATCTAGAGCTGACAACATAGAACGAGATAAACACCATGTCGTGTGAAAAAAAAAATAAAATCTTTTTTTTTTATTTACCTGAAGTCCTTCTCTCCAAAAGTGAGTTGAAATGTTTGTAAACGATAAAAGATGCCATTCAACTGTATTACAAATTAAATTAGTCATTTCTGAAGCGCTTGGTTCTGTTGATTAAGACAACTCACCTCTACGATATCTTTATCCGCATTAACCTTTAATAAAATAATGTTTTTAGAATAACTTTCACTAAAATTTAAGTTAATTTTAAATTACTTTTAATTTAACAGCTTTAAGAAATTTTGTGTGTAACTCTAAAGTTGGCATTACTAAATTACGACAACACTCCAGAAGTTGTGTCGAATTCTAAAATGGAAAAAAAAGGTAAAATATTGTTTTACATAAAGTTGTTGAATGTTACATTTAAATGGGAAAGACAATTAAAGAGAGTCGATTCAAGATCGTTTGTGGCCTCCTTAGTTAATGCGCAATACTTGTCATACATTACGTCTTCGAAAATGCAATTCAGTTGAGTCCAATAAATAACCTAAACCAAAAGAAAAATAAATTTTTGAACAAATTGAATATTCTGTCTTACCTCGTTATCCAACTTAAACAAATTAGCAAACTGTACAGCTTCTGTAAACTTTTTTCTCTTAAGTAGCCTGGAAAGCCTGGTAATAAATAAATATTACAAATAAAAAATTCATAATAAAATAAGTTAACGTTTCACACACTTAGCTTCTGGTTGCATTTCTTGAACACATTTTATTTTTAGACTCGTTATAAGATTTACTTCGGATGACCTAATTTAAAAAATATTTAAAAAATAAAAACAATATTGTACATACTACAAAAACAATACAAAAAAACAATACTCACATTTGTGAGTTAGAAATACCCTCCATTATAAATAAGTTTTCCTAAAATTAAACCAATATAAAATTAACATTTTAAATTTGATTTAACAACCTGTACTGACTTGTTGCGCAGACATTCGCACGAATGAAGAATTTGCCGACAACTTTGCAGTGTAAACACGTTCAAAGATAGGAAAATTGTACATCTGTAATTCAGAGCCATCGTCACTCGGCAAAGTCAAAATCAACAACTTATCAGTTTCTCTTTCGAATTCGGTTCTGAAATTTATTTGTCATTATACTTTTAATGTTGTAATGCATCTAACTGTAATACCTATTAGACTCCCAAAACATAAAATCAAAAACTTTCGTATGAAACCACGATTTGATCACTACCAAGGACCGCGAGCATAAAAAATGCAAAATATTCTAAAAAAAAAAAAATAATAATTAAACATTCTAAATGTAATTATAGCTCGAATCTACTCACTTCAGAATCTAATACAATTATATAACGACCATCATTGGAAAACTCTGCTTTCAGTAAAAATATGCCTAAAATAATTAAGAAATATATTTTTTTAATTTAATTTTTAAATAAATTTATAAAATAAAAATTCATTAACCATTAAAAACATCGCTATCAAGAACTTGCTGTAGTCCAGAATCGTTTATTATTTTCAGCGTTGCACCACCTGAACCTGACAGTAAAACTGAAAAATTCATATTGACATCTGTGTATGCATTGCAATGACTAATTAAAAATCCATCGGTAAATTCAGATAAGGAATCCGAAATCACAATTTGATCACATAATTGCTGCGCTCGCGTCACATCACCTTCATTTAGAGCTAAAGATAACGAGAATTGAACAAACTTCAGATTCGATAATAAAAACCGAGAGAAAACTATCACCTTTGCTTAATTCATCGAGATTAATATTTAACACTTTATAAATTACATTATCCAAACTGCATGTAAACGCTTCGTACAATCCATTACAATTCGAAAGCGCGATTTCTTTAAAACCCGTGTTAAACATGGCCTAAAATCAAATAAAAGTAATGATTAAAGTGTATTTAATACATTTGCCTCCAACTTACTCGTGATAAAACAGTTTTCATTTCTGGGGTAAAAATTAATTTCAGTTGTCCGTTTGATTCTCCGATTAAAATAAAATCTCCACTGACAGCAAAACAATCGATATTAGAATCTGCAAACATAAAATTTTGTGTTTTTGATAAAATTTAATTTAATTTAAACACAAATTTAATCCTTTAAATACCTGCACGTAAGGACAACTTTAAGTCGCAATAATTGTCAGCAAAAATGAAGAAATTAGAATTAATTGCAACACAAATCTCCTCGCCGTTTTTAACGGCTTTGATGCTTGGATTTTGGGTAACCTGTAATCAGCAATTAATTACTTAAAGTATACAATTTTTGTATTGGTTTTCGTGATAATCTTAAACGTACCGGACCATTTGCACTGACGGTTGCAATAGTTTGCATTTCGTACATGCAATCATATCTACACAACCCGAAAGTTTTTGTTATTGTATCTTCATTGTAGAGAAACTCAATATCGTCCCATGCAGTTCCATTAATCGATGCCTCATCGTCTTCAACCATTTCAAATTATCAAAACGAACTGAAGTCTTTACGAACTCGGTGTTCAGGAAGACGTTATTGAAGTTAGCGCCCAACCACACTAGGCCAATAGATGTCGCTAGTCGCCATTTTATTTATTTTCAAAATTTATTATAAGTTAATGTTAAGACGCTTTATTTTTGCAAAAGTTTATAAAAGTGAAGCCAATCTTGGTGTTGACGATGACAATAAAATCGCATTGTCTGATTCTGATTGCTGATGTTCCTGGCCCGAACAACATTCCGCCCACCTTAGTATCCAAGATACATCCCACCTAGCTATATCCTGGATCCTACGTCCAGCAGAAGCTAAAAACATTTTCAATAAATACTAAATTTGGAACGAATAAAAGCAAACATTTTCCATGCCCGGGGGTTCCACGAAATATGATCTTTTACAACTTCGGTTCTAAAATTTGTTTGAGCGTATTGTAGCACCGCAAATCAAGTGTGGCAAATTAAATCTTTTAGTGATTTATTTATTGTTTCTATATTTTAAGCTGTTAAATTATTATCCAATAACAAAGTTGCAGAAAAGTTGCAGAAAAGCATCATTTAATAAGTGTAATAAAATTTTTTTTAGAAAAAAATGAAAAGACTGATAACTCAATCAAATTAAATTAAATATTTTCATATTTTTCTAGTTAATTAAATCTGTCACACTACGGTGTGCATAAGATATAAAAACAACCACGCAACCGGAAAGTACACCAGAACTGATGACATAACCTGGGTCTATGCGCCGAGTAATTTAAATACACAAATGTCATAAACTGGACTCCATCTTAAAAAACCATTACGTTTCATCTTGTCTACAACTGCTGCAAAGTGTTTTAAGGCTCTAAATGAATGGCATGACAAACAAGGAAATCAAATGTTTAATGTAGGTTAAAAATCTTTACTTATCTCTACAAAAACTTAAGTAAAACCATAGACATATATGGTAAAACCAGAAATAAATGTTTTTGAATTTATTTTTTACGGTTTTAGAATCTCCAAACGATGACAATGCACAATAGTGACATATTCTCAAAAGATATATAAAATCATACCCTTTGTTATTAGAGATAAACAAATAAAAATTTGTTATATTTATATTTCCCACGAGTTTTTTGTTGGTCTAGTTGCCATTTTAAATTATTTTCATACGTAATGTAAAATAATTCCAACCTTAAAAAATAAAATTGAAGAACCGATTATGGGAAATAAATGATTTATTGTAAAGAAAAGCAGTGACTACTTACAGTTTTTTTCGTTTTTGTTAAAAAATGGTTACGTGCGTATTTTTGAAGTACAAATGACTTTGGATCGCTACAGTTTATATACTTTGCTACAAATAATGACAAAAATTTCAGCGCATGATTAGTTTTACAACTTTTTTTTTCTTTTTTAAATAGTAATGACATTATGAAAAAATGAAATTTTGTAAATGATGTGAATTTCTTACATTTGCATATGTTAATATTTTAATTTTAGAATCTGGTTCTGGCGTCACATTAAATGAGTCGATACAATACAACGATAATCACGCCTTACTCCATCTACTCAATTCAGTAGATAAATGCATCACTTTAAAATATACCAATAATAACAACAAAAAAAATAAAGATTAATTAGTCGCTTTTTAACTCCAAATAATGCGTCATCAAGCACAACTCAATACAGTACCAGAAATAGTTAGAGCGTGACAACAAAACTAAATTTTACAAGTAATACATCAAAAAACCCTTCGATAATCGATTAGAAGTGGACAATTTATATCTTTAGGACTGTGGTTCAGAGTCCATAGCCAAGAGAGCCTCGACAGTTTCCAGCGGAAA
This sequence comes from Strigamia crassipes, assembly GCA_034683725.1. Lineage (NCBI taxonomy): Eukaryota > Metazoa > Arthropoda > Chilopoda > Geophilomorpha > Linotaeniidae > Strigamia > Strigamia crassipes. Next base: position 37,118 of record JAQFXT010000134.1, read on the forward strand.
GCTTTGATCGGATGGCAACTGAACAGTGGTGGTCGTACCATCTCCGTTTTGAACAATAACTACATTTTGTGGCATGATATTAGTCGTGTACTCCGGCAACTCGGCCAAGCCTTCTAACTGGCTGTTACTTAACACGTGTCCCTCGGGTATCATAACTTGCCTCACCACCTCTCCGTCCTCGTTTCTGTGGCACAATACTTGACCGATAATAGTTTGACCATTGGCGTCTTGGAGGGTTATGTATTGCGAGTTACCACTTTCACTAAGATTAATTAATTTACTGCTTTCGGCGTCGGCTAAAAATATTCGAGTCGAATTCTCATTATCCAACTCAGTTTCGGAATTTTTTTCAGTTTTAACGTCGTGCGCGAACTCAGTTAATATTTGATTGTTTTCGGTCGTCTCTTCGATGTTATTCGGATTAATAAATGCAGCCTCAACAACCTCGGTCATGTTCCCTAGATTTGCGAACTCTTGAGGTTTATCGACCACAACTTTCTCCTCGACGGTTTCGGAAGGCAGCGGCTGAGTTTCCGCGTTTTCGGTCGTCGGGTTGGCTCTGTCTTGGAACCCGTTATTGCTATTAGTCGTCGTTGCAATCTGAACAAAGTCTAACGAATCTTCTTGCGACTCTTGCAGAATCTCCATCGGCAGTAAATTGATATTTGTCTCATTTATGTCGGATGGCTTTGTTTCGTTTTCCGCATTCGAGCTAATCCGTCGGCGTTTCATCGGTGACGACACTACAATGTCTTCGGCCGCGACGACCTCGACGGTCCTACGTGTTGCGTGAGTCCGTTTAATCTCGGTCGGATCGGTGGTTAGCATTTTATATCGAAATACTGGAACTTCGGGTTTCTGCATCTCCTTAACATTATATTGTCCAACAGATAATCCCAGCATTCCGGCCAGATTACTATTTGTCAACTAAAAAAATAAAAATCGTATATTTGTTACAAAAAAATTGATAAAACTTAAAAATAAAATGTTAAAAACCTCATAATTCGAAATAATAGTATTGTCGTTGGCATCGGCCTGGTCTTCAGGCACCAGTGTCATATATTCTTGTGCAACATTTTGTGCTTGTTTAATTAAAGATTCGAGTTCTTTACATATATCTGGAATAGAGGTTCGTGTCGGTGATCCCTTTTCACATTTCATCAGTAAAAATTCCCAGACGCTGACAACTTCGGCCAATCGAGGCAACACGGTCTCCATTAATTCTTCATTTTCGCAATGCTTAATTAACTAAAATTTAAAAAAAAAAAAAAATTTAAAAATATTTTTATTAAAAAATCGAATTGGTTTCGTTCTACTTCTTCCAATTTTGCCTTCCGACGCAGAGATGCAATTTCGTGACTACTCGGTCGTCCTCTACCGCGCTTCGCCGGCATTGGAGTCGATGAGATCAAAGTTGGTGTTGACGACGAAGGTAAAATCGCATCATTCGATGCCTGACTGCTTTCAGCCGGTGTTCCAGGCCCAGACAACATTCCGTCCACCGATGCAGTAGAAGCTAAAATATCAATCCAAAATTAATTCCAATTTAAAACATTTCAAAATGTTTATTTTCGCACTTCCAGCCATTTCTGGTTCGATATCATCGGCGTTTCCGTGCCCGGGATACAATCTATAATGACGTGAAAGTCCTCCACGGCCAATATACGATTTATCGCAACTCCCACATCGATATCGACGCGACTTCGACGTGCTGACACCACCTAAAATGTAAAAATAAAAATAAAATAAAAAATCTCAAAAATAATTTTCAATTTTTTCTAGTAAATTGAACCTGTAGTAGCTGCAGAAGATGTGGAACTTCGCGATCCATCATCCTCACCACTGACATGATAATCGGAATACCCTCCATCCGAATCGTCGTACGGTTCGTCGTCAAAATCCAAATAATGAATCCGTTTGTAATCCTTCACCATATGTTTCGGTGGTTTCGATATCCGTCCCGACCTCGTCCTAGGCCTGTGCTTCTTCTTCTCCTCCTTCTCCTCCCGCGACATTTCCGGCACGTCCGTCTTCTCTTCGACGTCTTCGAACCTTCTTCCCCAAGGTTTCCTCGGCCTCCCTCGACCTTTCACGATGCTCGTTGCCGCGGCCTGTACTTTAACTGCCGTCGCTGTGGTTACATTTTTCGACTTATTATTTAAATCAGACGGGTATATAATGCGATAAACAATACGAGTATTCGTCGCAGCGTTGTACAAAACACTGGTGGATCCGTTTGGCGAGAGCTGAGAAAGCTGTTGTTGTTGTTGCAGCACTTGGGCGATTTGTTGCAACTGCTCCTGCGACAACATTTGAGTCGAATGATATGTATTGCCTTGCTGTATGATTTGTATTGGGTTTTGACTCGAGCCGATCGGTGCAGCTAAGGTGGTGGTGGTCGAAGTCGTCGCATTTGTCGAGGTTCGAGGAGTGGTTGCATAAACGCGCACGGTCCCGGGCGCGGCGCTCGTCGATGTCACCGCATTGTTGGCACTGCTGGCGGTGTCAGGTTCGCCTTCTTCCAAACCTTCGTCCATTTCCTCGTCGCCCTCCGCGACGCCGTCCACTCGATTCGGATCTCCATGGACAACGGCGACTGCATTTTCCACGTTTTCGTATTCAATGTTGGTCTGCGGGTCGAATTCCTCGGATGCCTCCTGTAACGCTTGTTGTAAGATGTCAGCACTAACGGATCCGTCTTCATCTTTGCTTTCCGTTACAAGAACAGTATCTGGCGCCAAGGTACCCTCGACCATGAGGACTTGTTGTGATTCGACCGCCATATTGAGACGCGATCGGTGGATTTGTTTGTTACGTTCAAATCTTTTAAAAATTAATTATACTTTTACCATGGAGGATAAAAGTAAAGTGAAGAAAAATTTAACGAAATAAGTATAACTTCCCCAATCAACGCGCAGCCTTCGAACTACGTCACGTCTTTCTTTGACGCGAAAAGTGAAGGTGGTGCAGTAGATGTTGCTAGAAATGGACGCGAGGTAACGGGTCGATCGACGATTGGGTCCTGGCGCTCTCGTGTGAGAAAAATTACAATTTAAATTTCAAATTAAAACTACGGTAGGCTAGAGGTGACTATTGAATTTTCTTTTCAAAAATACAAATTCGTCTAACATGAACATGTGGGAATAAATTATTTAATCCCACCAACGATACTCTGTTTGGTATTACTTTTTGGGAGGGGCTTAATCGTTGAATATGAAAAACAAATCAACAGTAGATGTTGATAAAGTATACTTTATTCTTCAATAGTCATTTCATCTGTTTCTTTTCGTCCGCATTTAACACGGTGCAAATAAAATGAATGAGAGAATGATTGAAAAACACTACATGAGTGCGTATGACCCGAGGTCCTCTGGGGACCAATGACGTGACCAACTTGGATAGAGGGGAACGAAAATAGTCAGGAAAATAACAACAAAAACAAAAACGCAATTTAATGAATAATTTAGTTTATTTTACTTTATTTTTTTTATCACAGTTTTCTTATTCTCGACAGAAGTCTTTCGGTGGTTTTTGTTTTGTTTGTTTTGTGGTGTCTGGGTGTTCCGTATGGGTAAACGTTTAATTGTCGTATTACGCTTCACCGCAAAAGTTACTGGTTTTGTCACATCTGGTGTCTCTATTGCTGATCGTTTTTTCTTTTTTGGAATCTCCGCTGCTCGTTTTCTCACTTTAGATGTTTCTATTGCTGGTTTTGGTTTTGTCGCAACAGTTTTCTTTGCTGTCGGTTTCAGAGGTGGTTTATTTTTCGGAGGAATCGAGATAAATCCTTCCATTTCCGGAGAAAATTCTTTCCAGCCATGATGAGTTTCATTCGTGGTACTCCATACCGTAACTTTGGCCCAGGATCCATATGTCAAATTAAATTTGTTCTCCTGAGATCTAACTGCTGCCGGTGTGACTATAAAGTAAAACATTCAACATTACGTCATGCTTGACAAATTTAAAATAAATTCGTACCAGAAGCAACAAATTTGCCATCAAAAATCAAAATAGTAAAAAGCAGTGAACCAAACACAAAAAAAAACTGGATATTTGTATTCTGATAATCTAAACTACTAAAAACAACCATGCCGCGTGTTTAAGAAAAACCAGTAAATTAATGAAGCTTATCTGTGTTGGGCGTATATCTACCTTTGCCTACGTAAGTGATAACACTATCATGCGTCTGAAATGATGATTAAGTAACATATTAAACTGTTTATTTTAGATTATGAAATTAAAAAAAATAAAGTTAATTAATAAAAATCCTCGTCCTTATTTTCTATGTTAACAAAACACATATACGGGTGAGCAATGTTGCGAGCAGAGTTTTTGTGCGTCGCTGATTAAGACTTGCTTCTTGGAGTGATTGAGCAGGAAGTTAGGGCAAATGACCGCTGGTCAAAACTTGCACTTATGCTTGCACTTGCTCAGTCAGACCAAAAGACTCGCTCTGACACAGTGGGTCATGTCCCCAAGAAAGAATTATTTGGATTTCACTTCCATCATGACGAATTTGTTGACCAAGTAGTGACAAAATAAGAAAGTAAGTTTAGTATAAATCTTATTTATTTATTTATTTTTCTTTCTTTTCTTTTTAACGTTCTCCAATTATTTTCCAGCATGAAAGTACACAGAAATGCATGGTTTAATGCCATTACCCCCTGCAAGTATTTATTTTGTGGACTAATAGTGAATCTTTTACACGTTCAATCATTTCCATGGACCGTATGGCCGAATAACTTTCACCCACACCACCACCACATGAAATCATTCCCCGCTTGGGTGAATCCCACATTCAATCATCATCCTCCGCCTTTTAACATGCACCATTCTGGTTTTCCTGAGCAGTATCATTTGTTGCCGCTACCGTATCACCAACACGAACTTAATTCAAAAAACGACTTCCAAAATTATGAATATTTATCGTCTCGACCAGCACCACAAGTTGAAACAAGTGCGAATTACCCGTCATTGAACCACAGCAGCACGGCGTTTAAAGTATCCAACCCAATCGTGAGGCATGTGTCGACAAAAAACAACAAAGATCGTAAATCCAACTTGATGCTCTACCAAGCACCACCTTCGTATGACCGCATTATGGATCCTCCACCGTCAATTTTAATAACTTCTCGACCGTTCAGTGTGACCACAACAACCGAAAAAAATTCGGATTTCGTTGCCGGGGAAGTAAAACTTGCAACTTCACCTCAAGTAAAGTTTCGGCCGCAGCAAAATATCGCCGCCGATGGGAATTACGGACCTAATTGGAAAACCGGAGTCACTCTAAAAGTGTCTTTAAGGCCAGGCAGTTGGACGAAATCGAAACGACCAACTATTTCTGACCAAATGAAGCAATTTTTACCCGAGCTCAAGTACTACAAGAAAGGGCTAAAAGCAGTTGATATGAATCAAATAAAAAACAAAGTCGAAAAGTACGTGTTGGTGTCGAAAAAAGAGCCAGACATGGTCCAGGAAATGGCGACTAGACCATCCATCACAATAATGGCTAATGACCTTTTAGTTTACCCCCAAGATTCCTCTCAGGATTCGACTAAAGAGGTTAAACTCCCGGACGAATGGGACAATGATAGCGAGGAAGGGCAAGAATTTCTTCATCATGACGTGCCCGGTATACAGAAAATTGATACGATTACACCGAGCACTGATTCACTTTTAACCACGACTCCAGATTCGATTAAATCCCCACCAAAATCCATCGAAGATATCGTGGCGGAAGTATTTGCCACCGCATCGCCTTCGATCGATGAAGAATTGGAAGAAAAAGGCTCGAGTCAACATGAAAAGGGACTGAGTGATTTATTCGACATGATTTACGGTAAAAATGCTAGTAATGACGACGATTCGTGGCTTAAAGTGGAGCCCAAAGAGAATAAACGCTTGAACACGACTGTGCAACTGATAACGGCACCACCGGACCTTCTTCCATTACCAGAACTGGAAAAAACCATAACAATAAGCAATAAAGATAGTAATAATGTCAGTAAAGTAAGTACTGTTACATTGTCGTCGTCAGAAGAAACGACTACCCCAGTTTCACTCGAAATGGCAAATCCAGATACAACACAAAATGACCACTCCGAAGAAATGATAATTCGATGTCAAGGAATGTGGTGTCATCACTCGACCCCACAAACCGAACCGGTAGCTCTTCAAAGCCAGCAGAATTGGGCAAAAACAGGAAATGAAATTAATCCCCATGACGACGTTCCTCAGGTGGACCCGTTGCTAAGTTACTTAGGCCTTGCGTGGCCTCAACACGATAGGCAAAGCAAAACAATACAAAGCAGCCAACCGACCACTACGCAAGTTTTGGACATGGAAAACGTAACAATAACTACGACACATCGAGTAGATGTAATGACTGAACAGTTGACCACTTCACCGCCATTACCATTACCGCATTTCAAGGATAACGATGTCGGCACTTCGATTCCTGTGCACGATAGACCTAAGTATAAAGAGTTGAAGGATTTCAAGCATGGAGAGAATGACATTAACACATCAGCACCTCCAGTGACCCAAGTGTCTCGTGAACACCTAGAAGCAATGTTTAATGCCCTTGGTCATGGCTTTGGGCAAGTTATGTCCATTATCATGCCTTTAGCAATCCCAATCCACAAAGAAAATGACCTGAATGAATCATCAGGTTTAAATTTAGATTTCAATCACTTTTTTTGAGTTGTAAAATGTTTTGCTTTGCCCTAGGATGCAAACACCGAAACCCAGTGGTTTTTTTTTTTAATCATTAAACTTTCATTTATTTGTAATGTCTACAGCAATTTGATGTCACCAATGTCAAGTTTTGTGGAATATTTGTGTATTTATTATTTGTGTAATGAAATAAACACAAATTTGATTAAAAATGTATTGATTTGATTCAAGTTTAATTATTTTCTTTCAAAATATCAACAAAAAAATATTTTTTTAAAGTCTTTATTAACAGCAATTCTTTAGTCTTGCCTAAAGAACATGTAAGTTAATTATGTCAATAATAAAACTAAATAAAAATGTAAAAACTTAAGAATTGCGGATCACTGATTTCATTTTTTCAAATATTTTTTCCCACTCGCAATGCTTCAATCTGTTTGCCCCGAAAACTAAAGGCAAGTAAACATCGACATTAAAAGAAATCTAAAAAAAATCATAATTTCATGGTTGTTTGAGAACGGAGCCAGAACATTCCCATTGATTATTGCTAATTGCTAAAGATAGTACCCGAAGGGTGCACTTGGGTGCGACGCCCTCATGTTAAGCCCTGCAGCCACCATCTGTCAAGGTCGGGTGCTTCTCTCTCTCTCGTAACACATTGCTTTTTCACTGCACTCACAAACTGTCCTAAATCTTCACACACCAACACGAGTTCCAGTGTTTTCCTAACATCAACAAACACCGCAGTACATGCGGCGCCAAAAATCAGCTGAGAATGAACTCCTTCCGGTAAAATACATCGAATTACTCGCAAAAAAATTAATTCTAATAATTTATTAATTATTTCTTTAAAAAAAAAAAAAAAAAAAAACAAGTTTCTTCCTGATAGTGCTTAAGTTCTCATCACTTCTTGCCTACGAGGTGTACGACTCGCTTGCAATGAACATTATACCCCAATTATTATGCACCCAAAATGGCGATTGCTCAACGATTTCATTAATTCCTGAAGAACCCGAAGCCACAACAGTTTGGGAACACTCCTACCCCGAATCGATCCCGACGCCAGTTTACGAGGACCCGTGGTACCAACTTGTGGCCAATACATTTCACGCAATCCCGCCTCTTCCCTACGAAGTGCAAACAGTGACCCCTGTAACCAACATCGTTCGTCTCCCAGATCGACAGGTGATCAGGCCATATCGACGACGCCCTATTGACCTTCCTCAGTTTCCTGTATCCCCAACCTCCAAAATCGACGTGGTAACTGCCCCCCAGAATTCACCCACCCATGTATCTGTTTCGATGCCAAATTCGCACGTTACAATCTTCAAACTGCTTTTATTGATCGCGTTTGTCGCTGTGCCGATTGTAGCATCGACTTTGCCGATTATCATGCCGGCCAACCAAATGGGCCGCTCTCGCAGAGACGATGCGATTGTCAATTGGGCAGCGCATAGTGCGACCTTAATTGCTCTAGCGCATTTAGCAACCGATGACCGCTTACCCGAATTACTCAAACTTCATGACGAGGCTTTCGTGGAGGCTTTGAGTGATGCGATTTTGACGCCTTTAGAAAATGACATTGATAATCAAAGGACTAGACAACGTATCAGTGATTCCGTTCTGAAATTAATTCGGATCGTCAAATCTTGGGGCAACTTTGGGACCGACGACAATCAGGAAACAGACGAGGAAGTGGAAAATATACCGGACAAAACGACTGAAAGTGACCTCGATAATTACAACGCTATTGAAAATGGTAAAAAATTGATAGATTATTTTATAACGCACAGAACAGCACCTGTAATCTATTACGAAAAGTAAATAAATAATGCTCAACCAAGATGTATTAAAGCTTATTTCATTTCTTACCCATGTGTAGAAGTAAAAATACATTCACATAGGTAAATCAATGACAATCTTACTTTTTGTTCAATATTTTATTTCTTTCTGGGATTATTAGAATAAGTTACAACAAATACTTATAGGTATTACATAGAATGGCAATGAGACAAAATGGCAGCACAGATAATTATTTGGTGCTCTAAAGAACCTACAAAAAAAAAACACCCGAGCGTTCAAGTGCGCCCCTAAACCAAAAAAATGCTGTCCCAGATGCTTAACTTAACCTAAAACTTAGCCTAACCCACAGAGGATATGTATATTCCTAGCCACTTTAGCGTCACAGGCAACTGCTAGTGGTGACTCTGTAGGTGCAATTTTTATTTAAACGAAAAATTAAACATTAAACAAAATGACACCACAGATAATTATTTGGTGCTCTAAAGAATCTACAAAAAAGATCACCCGAGAGTTCAAGTGTGGGGCGCAAACCAAAAAAATGCTGTCCCAGATGCTTAACTTAACCTAAAACTTAGCCTAACCCACAGAGGATATATATATTCCTAACCACTTTAGCGTCACAGGCAAGCAACTGCTAGCAGTGGCCCTGTAGGGGGCCGTCCATATATTACGTAACGCTTATTTTTTGATTTTTAGACCCCCCCCCCCCCTTAGAAAATTACTTAATAATACTCAATATCCCACCAAATTTTTTAAATTTTTTTTAAATTTAATTTAAAAAAATTGAAGCACTGGCAGGTTTGTGATCAAAAATGGTGTTACGTAACATTATTGATACCCCCTCCCCTCTTCGTAACACCCCGTAACAAAACTTGAACCTCTCCTCCACCCCCTAAGGCGCTACCTAATATACAGACGACCCCTAGGTGCAATTTTTATTTAAACGAAAAATTAAACATTTTAAAGTTAAACTAACCCAATAATGCAAACCCAATGAAAAGCATTGTTAAGTAGCTGATCCACCGTTATGACGAATACTGCATCAGTGATGAAATCTCTTCAGAACGGTAGATCAGCCACTTATCAATGCCCATCAGAGACAATTAAAAACAATAACATAACATAATGTCATGGTATTTAAGAGGACTTTATAAAACCATAGGTTGGACTTCATTGACTTCCTCCACCTCGATTTCATCCATCTCAAATATGTCATCCAACGTGAGAGGTTTTCGTTCCCCAACCGAATTCGGATCCAAGCCACCGAGACTCTTCAAATTATTGCTGTTTTTCTTCACAAATCGCAGAATAAGTTTCGCGACATTCACTTTAGCTTGTCTTGCATTTGCTCCGACTCCGCGGAACGTTTTCGCAGCTAATCGAACCGTTACAGCATATTTTTGGGGCTCGTCTTCGTCCGTCTTAACTTCTGGTACTGCCTTACTACAATCCAAAAAAATACACCACAAGATAAAAACTACAGATTCATTTCATTATCGTTAAGTACCTGAATTTAATGTCGGGAAACATCTCATAGACTTCTCTTACGGGGGCCTTTGGTGTGTTTATAGTATATTCTTCTGCAATATCAACAAAAATTGTAAAACTATTCATTATAGTCCAACCTCATTACAGCAAATCATCTAAAGTGGCAAAAACGGCTAAATCGGACCATAGTTTCATTCAAATTTTTTTAAATTCTGATAATCGGTGGATGCATCTCCAGTTGGAATTTCATGTTCCAATTTTGGATGGCAACCAGCCTCTTTGCAAAAGACAAATCTAAATCTGTTTATCACCATGTAGGTCTTAGAGCTTCGCATAGAAGACAAATGACAATTTGATAAGAGCTGGGGTTTTGCCATAACAGGGTAAGACTGAGTAAAAAATAACAACAAACTAACTGATAATCGGTTCCATCATTCTAAAATAAACTCTCCATACTGCATCCAAATTACATCCACTATCCAAATAAATAGCCCCGGCTACAGATTCAAATATGTCACCCAAAGCTTTGGGCACCTCAACTTGCTCCTCATCTAAACACTCATCTTCTTCAAATAACAACTGAAAAAATATACGTAAACAAAAATAAACCAAATCCACACAAGTTATGCTAAACGTTTAAACTTACCCTAACATTTATTCGCTCTCTCTCTACCAATGCCAGAAATTTAGTTATAGCACTAAACAAACTTGGGCTTCTTGCATTCAAATGATAATTAAAATGGGACTGAACAGCTAATTTGGCAAAAGTGATGTTATTGACCAAAGCTGATCTCATATCGGTCAACTTCCCCGGAGAAAACTTCCTTTTATCTTCAAACAGATGCCAGGTAATCAAATAATCTTTAAAAATAAAAATAATTAATTCAATTCATCATAAATTATTTAGAAAAATATTTAAATTCTACACTCAATTAACCTAAAATTGCATCCCCAAGAAATTCGAGCCTCTGATAACAATCAGTCACCTGATTATTGTAGTACGACGGATGAGTAAAAGCCTGAACAAGAAAAGACTTATCCCGGAACATGTAGCCAATTTCCTCTTCAAAAGCGTCCAATCCTAACAGCAGTTTTTCGGGTATAGCTTTCAATGGATTGATCAATGCCGTAGTGGGAAAATTATACGGTTTAATCTCGCTCATCCCCGTCGACTCATCAACCGGCAAGAGCTTAAATCCAAGATACACGAGAAAGCGCAGAGCTGCTTCCGGTCCCGCGTACAGCAGATAAGCTCCAAGAATCGCCTCGACACAATCGGCGACGCTTTTGTCCGCAATCTGCTGAAACCTCGTCAAATTTTTCACATCATCTTCTCTGTCCAAATGAACAGTTTCGTCTTCTCCTTTGTTAATGCACTTGGTATTCATTGTATTAATGGCCAAAGACCAAATCTGACCGTTTTCCATTTTACTCAAATCGTAATCGATGAAATATTTCCACGCGTGAAAGGGCATCCCAGCACCCACCAACTTGAGCTCCGATTCGGTATTAGTCGTAAACCCAGGAGGCAGCCATTGGGAAGCTGGTGAAAACACCTCAGCTTTAACCAGATTGGCCAAGCCCTCCTTCTTGGACAAACGATACAAGTGCGAATTCGACACCATTGTGCCTCTTCCATTGGTCAATTTGCCCTCATCAGCTGCTGGGAACTGGCTGAATAGATAAAGCGTCGTCGCGTACTTCAAAAATGAATCGCCCAAGAATTCCAATCTCTCCATATCGAAGCAATCATTGGCAGCGCGGGTGGTGAGCGCATTCAAAATCACGTGTGGCGCCGGATTCGCTTCGGCCGTAGTAAACTCAATGCCGTGTTCGGTTTTATAATCGAATTCCCAATTGTTTTCATTCGCAACTGACAAATCCCGGCATCGTTTTTCCACCGCTGACCATCTGCTGTGAACCAAATCGCTCAAACTTAAAAATTGCGTGTCATTCGACACTTTGTCCAAAAATTCATGCGCCAAAAGCAAATCGTTCAGACGGTATATAATACTCGGCATCATCATCGCTTGGTTGAAATGCGACGCACTAATCGGCAAAACGCAGCAAAGTTCAGGCACCAGGAATGTTTCCCTGTCCATGACCGTGCCATTAATTGTCATGGTCTTTTTCTTGCCTGTTTTTTCGACTTTGATCGGGAGCATGTTCAGCCCATTGTCAGTAATCATTTTAACTGCCAGTAGCGGTTGATGCATGTTTTGGATCGCCACTCCATATTTTTGCTGATAATAATCAGCGAATGATTTATAGTGAGCATTTGCGAATGGATGCGATGGAAAAATTCCATTCATAATTTTCTTCACGATGTACATTACTTTTTCACTCATGTACAGTGGCACCACCACACTATCTTCAAACTTGGAGTTATCGTATTCAAAAAGCTTCCTTTCCTCCTTGGTGGGTAAGTCTCCAAACTCGTGATTATTCATATCGTCGATCAACTGCCAATCCGGAAAAAACAAGGGTTCACCAGCGGCACCATCTAGAAACGCAATGCGCAAATAAAATTTTATAAATGCAAAAGTATTAGCAAAACCAGAGCCAGCTCAAAAATAAAGATCATCTTTGACCTGGTCCTCTGTCCACCTTTATGGTCCGAGTTGGCCCGGAACAAAATATTGCTTACGATTTATCACAGGGATGACGAAAAGTGCCATATCTGCTGCCAGCGGCTTATATTCTGTTGGAAGCGAGTTGATCCGTAAGAAATCAGTAAAAAATTTCCGATGAAATTGTGCCAAGCCTTCTAAATGATGTTGCTCAAATGTTAAATTCTGTTCAAGTTGTACTATTTCAACCCAGTGTTTGCCATTTTGGGTAAAAATTGGAAAGGGGTGAACCTAAATGTTATAATCAAAAACAAGATTAAATAGCTAGAGTAATAAGTGCAGTGTACCTCTGGTAACACACAGCTAGTAATTATTCCAAAATTGCGACAACCGTATTCTGAATCATAAATGGTTCCACTGATTTTTGCTTTAGTCCATTCGGAAAGTTTTACACGAATGAGATACATGAAACAGGGAACATTCGGACGTGGACATTGTTGAAATTGTGGAGCGACCTAAAACATGTCGGTAAGAATATGTCATTAAGAATATAAGAATTTAACATTGTTAATGTTAAATTTGCTAAATTACCAATTTTCTAAGTTTAACTTAGGGGCTGTCCATAAAACTACGTAACGCCTTAGGGGTGGAATGGTTTCAGATTTTGTTAAATCTCAAATTTAGCATTACGTAATTTAGGGACAGCCCCTTTCAAAACAAATAGGAACTAACTAAGAATACCTGTTTTTGATACAATTGACGTCGTTTTAAGGTACCCGGTGGTGGGCTTCCCGGGGACACTTCATCCTCTTCAACAGTGATTAGCTGACTAGTAAATTGTGAGTAGTCTTTGCTTGTTGGAAGTAGATCGTCATTCAGTGCGCCTAGTGGAGACATTTCAAAAATAAATTTATTTATTGCCAGCTAGACAACTCATTGGTTTTCATTACCACAAGTGTGAAGAAGCTTGCAAGTTAACATAGCTACTGACTTTTTAGCTAGCTTTACAGTTCTCATCACGTCACCCTAAAAATTGAAAATATTGATAAAATCGTCACGGACTTGAATTTTATCCAATTCTAAAATGTATACATTCAAGCGTGCGTATTCGCATGTATACGATTTGCGCATAAATTATGCTAAACTTCAACTTTCTATCCATTTCTAAAAAAATTATTTTATTTTTTACCTTATCCTCCTACTTCAACCTAATAATTCACATAATTTCGTGATTACTACACAAAAATAAAAATAGAAGCGCATCAAAATGACAAACATAATTTGTTAAATTTCTAATTTCCATGACCTCTAAAAACTTTTTTGCGCATAAGTCATGTGATAATATCGGGTCTGAGCTTGCTTGTTATTGTGTATCAATTATATCTTTCTCAAAAATGGAAAAAAGCAAAAAATTATTTTGAGTCGATTGTAGTAACATTTCTGTACTAAAAAAAGAAGAAAAGTTAAAAAATCAAATTGCAAAATTTACTGACTACTAACTGTCAAGTGTTTGCTGATTCATTTTTTTTCTTCGGATAGTGGTACAAAATCCTTGCAATTGATTAACTACTCAAAAACCTGGTTGCTGTCTCAGCAACGCACTGAACTAAAGGCAGAGGTAGAAGTGTTGCTATATTTTATCGTTTGGAGCCTAAATATTGCAAACTCATATTTGCCACACTTCCATGACCAACCCGCCACTGTTGCGATTGGCAACAGAGTTGCCCGCCCCAAGCCCTAAATAATATATTTAAAAAACTTACCTTGATTGGCATGCGTAGTGGTGAATTGACTGGAAGCCACAATATGCATCGAAACTCATATTTTTCTCCCACAACTGCATTCGACAAGAGAACATCAAAATCGTCCCACAAATCTGGATCATCAGCATCAACTTCCCCATACGGCAAAGGACATCTGGGCTTCATTTTTTGAAACTTTACACGAGGAGTCAACCGTGTGAACTTATCCTTAGGAAGCAAAGCGCAATATCTAACAAATAATTAAATAATTAAAACTAAAAATTATTTCCAATATCAAAATTAATACCTATTGACTAATTGTATGCAACTAAACATTGTGACAACTGGTCCCTCTTTTCCTTTGGTATAATAAGAAGGTATTTCCATGTCGTAAAAGTTTTCGATTTCTTTTTCGGATGGTGGCATCCTTTCCTTGCATATCTCTTGAAGAGCCTGAATAATACACACAACATAAGGATAGTTCTCATATTTTTTAGATTCAGAGATCTCTTAAAATCCCATGAAATCTTGCAAGTTTATAGCCAAATCCTGAGATTCAGGATTCTATAATTATTAAGATTCAGAAGGAATTTAGAAAGATTCAAGAGAAATTTAGAAAGATTCAGGAGGAATTTAGAAAGATTCAAGAAGAATTTAGAAAGATTCTAGCGCCTGTCGTACCCTAGGGATAGATTTCCATCTGCACTGCAATGGGCTCAGAACCCAACCAGTGCAAAGCAAGCAGGCAAGCAACCGAGCAGTTCACATTACACCATCTCATGCACTTGGTCACGAGCCAATCAAAATCGATCTCACTCTGAGTGGCAGCCATTTTGTTTCAATACGCTTTTCTTTAAGTTGGCTGTCTACCATTTTTACTTGCTTGATACAAAAAGTTAAGAATTTTAAACGTGCTCAAATCTTTCTTACAAGAAAGATGGAAATAGTAAGTCAGCATCTCAGCGAGCTCTTTTGCTTGCTAGTGTGAATCAGGTTTAACTTGATGAAGTTCGGAAAACTCTTTTAAACCGATCACAGCACAGATGGAAGGCTATCCCTAGTCGCTTGACAGTGGGATACATAAATATAAAAAAAAACACTGATTATTTCTACTAACTTCTTCAATATTGCGATACATCGAAATATTTCCACTCAGATCTTCGTAATCATTTTCCTTGACCAACATTATGTAATTAGAATCAACCGCTCGAGCTCTTCCCTTCGACTGCACGTACGCTCGGAAATCCTTAGGCTCATCAAACCGAATTACCAAATTACACGTCGGAATATCCATCCCTTCTTCGACAACTCTCGTCGCAACGAGAACATTGCATTCTTGCTGACGGAATTTTAAAATCTTCTCCGCCTGTCTTCTCGATTTCATTTGCGCGTAGTTTAATTTCGCCGGATCTGCTCCGTGACCCATAACAAATTCGGATGAGATAAAATCGTAATCATTACTGTGTTCCTTTAATTGCTGTATAAATCTGTTGATGACCCACGCTGTCGATCTCCTTTCGACGAAAATAATCGCTTTAAAGTCGTCCGTTTTCGGAGAAGTCTTATCGAATTCCTGCATAGCGGCTTCATCGTTCGAACTTATATCCCTCAACAACTCCTTCTGACGAATCAACTCGACATTCGGCTGAATATTCGTCGGCTTGTATTGTAGAAGTACGTCGAACAATCGGTTAATTTTATGCGCTGAAAAGCGCATCATTGATTCGTACTCAGTAGTGTCGAATCTAGCAAAATACGCGTCAAATCGGATAACGAGCTGTTCAATAAAACGTTTAACATTTTGAAAATGCAACAAGCTCTCTTCGGTAACATCGTCTTCGATTTTCACCAGTTCCACGACCATTTGCTTCGCAACCGTCGCCGTGCACCACAGCCCCAACTCCTTGACAGAAAAGATCAGATCTTTTAGCAGCCTGCTGAGTTTAATAACTGGACCAATGATGTATTTGAACTCGTCCTCGTCGTCGAAATCATCGTCGAAATTCTCGTCGTCTTCGTCATCGTCGCCGTCGATATTCACGGCAAACTTTTCGAAATCCTTATCGCTGGGCGTTTTGGGTAGTTTCTCCAATTCATTCATAAGAGCGACCACCAATCCGTTTTTCAACGTGTCGTACGTGGTCGAATCGCTGCAACAAATGAATAATTCCTTCGGCTTGGTTGAATAGAGTGCAGCGGCCGCGGTGCTGGTCGGAGTTTCGATTACGGAATTTAAGATGATTTCGAGTTTCTTGATTTTCGCTATTATTTGGTTCGGTTTACATTTCCCGTTCAGTACTGAGGCGGTGAGACCCATCACTTTAGGCTTGTCTTTGTGCTCACATCTTGCAAAATTTTTCATTACTTGAACGATCGGGTCTCCTCCGACAGCGTGGTGACATTCGTCAAAAATTAATAAGTTGATTTGAGAGAGCTTTATGAATGCCATGTTAAGAATGTTGACTAAAATTTGCGTTGTCATTACCAACACTTCGTTCGCTTCAAATTTTTGTTTCCACTCTTCAATTTCCCACGTATCCACATTCATCGCACCTGTGTAATGGCCGACTTGCAGTCCCGTGTGCTGTCTTATGACAGTGGCTTGCTGGGCTACTAGTGGCACTAAATTCACAAATAAAATTTCAAAATTAATTAACCAATTAATTAATGTGTACTCTGTGTTGTCCGGATATAGGATGGGCCCCAGAAAAGTGCCCAGTTTGGAGAATGTGCAGTTAGGCGAGGTACGCTCGTTCTCGCTAGTCCGAAGAAATGTCATGTCCAGATTAGAGTGCGTGTTAAAAGAAATTCGCAATAAAATACAGTATTCATATTCTAACCAATCGAATTGTTTCTCACTTTAAATTTTAGTCAAAACACAACCAAAACCAGAGCGGGATTAAACCCTGTAAAAGCCCCTACAGTTCGCGCCCGGTATATCTTGATGCTAAATTCGTACTGCACAGCCTTTTTCCAAATTCTAGTTATTTAGCAATATTAAGTCTAATATTAAGCCTAATAAAGCTAAAACTAAACAAACAACAATAAACTAAAAAACAAAAGAGAAATTTAGAGTATTGTACCGAAATTTTGTTGTTTATTTCCTTTGGATGCAACTAGCTCGACAATATCCATGTTCGTACTCCCTGCGCAGTACGAATTTAGCATTGAGATAACGGGTGAGAACTGTAGACAGTCAAAATCTCACGGGTTCCTCGCATTTTATCACCTAACAAAAAGCTTCATTTCTAGAGTTTTCTTGTGCATGAAGGTGTGGGGCTCCTAGGCCAGTGCCTATTTGATAAACTGGCCCTGGCTAACCTGTATAGTTCGGTTGCCGGTGTTCTCGAAGCTTTACTCAGCTTTGTTTTTAGAAATCTCAGCCATTAAATGGAGATGATCTTCACCACTGTACGGGATCGCTAAAAGATGTGGTGCCAATAGGCTGACACCTACTCTGCCTATTTATTAATCCGGCCTTGACGCAAACTATTCGGTAAAATTCGGTAAAATGGATTCCCATTTCGGCAATGTCACCACAATTTCATTACTCGATATCACAATGACATGTTGGCGGGGCACCCCGTGCAGATGAGCAGGTTGTGTACTGCACAAAGGCGCTTGATTAGGAGAGCACCATTTTAAGATGTTAAATGATGCCTCTTCTACTGCCGTCATTTTCTCAAGAAGATTCACAAACACTTCCTTTTCACCCAAACCTTGTAACTCTTATATGTACTACTCCAACTGGGGTGAAATTAATTAATAAATAAATAAATAAATAAATAAATGAATAAATAAATAAATAAATAAATAAATGAAAAAATAAATAAATTTTTATGCAGGTAGAGAGCTTGCAGATAATGTCGACAGGGCACGTCATCGTATACTTTGTATTTACATAATAAACATAAATAAATAAAATCAGTGTATTGAAAATGTTGTGGTGCCCCATTTTACACAATGCCCTAAGCAAGTGCTTATAATGTTTAATGGTTAATCCAGCCCTGCACTTCTTACTCATACAGGGGCGGTGTCCAGATTTCACAGGCTGTCTGGATGGGAGAGCGAATTTAACATTGCTGGGTATTGATTGGGATTGGGCCCCACCAAACCTGTTCAGACTTTAACGCTGTCTGGACCACACAAAGTACATTGTACCGAATAAAATAACAAAAA
Source organism: Strigamia crassipes (assembly GCA_034683725.1). Classification (NCBI taxonomy): domain Eukaryota; kingdom Metazoa; phylum Arthropoda; class Chilopoda; order Geophilomorpha; family Linotaeniidae; genus Strigamia; species Strigamia crassipes. Next base: position 55,572 of record JAQFXT010000134.1, read on the forward strand.
TGAATATACCTGTTTTTGCAAGAAAAAAGGTTCGTTTGCCACCTTTAGAAAATGGTTTCTTGATAGATTCCATCATTTCTCTTATTAGCATTACAGCAATGAATGTTTTGCCGGATCCTGTACCTAGGCAAACTACTATATTCTTCTTTAGTGCTTTTTCTAGTAGTTCAACCTTTAAAAAAAAATTTAAAAAAAAAAAACAGTTTAGGACCCTCGAATATAAAAAATAATCCATTTAAACAAAATTAACTATTTTAAAGAAATTAAATTTGACAAACAATACCGAAGTTGGGTGTAATTCTTAATCTAATCAGAAAGATTCAATACAAGTGAGTAAGCTAAACTATAGATAAACTAAATATCGAAACTTTAAGAATCTCAAATTTCCAGAAACATTATACGTTTACAACCAAGTGGCTTTTTATTCTTATTTTTATTACTACACGATTTTACCCATTGTTTAAATGCAAAAAAAAAAAAAAAAAAAATGATGCGGGAAATTCCCGAGTTGGTTCAGTTTCATTTTCCCTCAACACAATACATCAGAAACATTTTTAAATTTCCATAATTGTTTTTAGCAACTAAATTTGTACACAGGCAGGGCTGGATCGGGAATTTCCCGATGGCCTAAGCAGAGCTGAACTGGCCTGGCGGAATGCCGGGAATTTACCCGTGGCCCGACCTAATTCCAGTTCAGCCCCGTCCTGCCCAGCCCTGTCCTGTCCTGTCCACAGGTTCTGCAATTCTAGAAGCAGTCGAGAGAATTAAAAAAAAAAAAAAATCTGCAAATCAAATTTTGCCCAGTTTCTTACCACTCTGGAGCCAAAAAATGCAATAATAATTGTTTGATTTTTATCAGAAAGTATGTCGGACTTGCAGTAATAAATCATTGCCTTCTTCAGTACAAAAACACTTAGAAATATGCACTTACCTGGTATTGCCGTGGAATAAACCCATCGGATTCATCGCTTGAATCTGCCATCTTTCTTCAAAGTATGCGGAGAAAATGTTAATATTGTTACGTAGGTGAAACGCCGAGACTTCGCAATAACGACCTACGTTGACAGTAAACAATTCGTCCCATCAAGTCTATATAAAATCACAAGCCGGGGAAATCCCTTTCAGTTTCATATTTCTCTGCTCCTGATAGGCTTCCGCGAGTCATGTGATACAAACTAGCCTCATTCGAACCTCTCGTAAAACAATAATTATTTTCCATTTCTATCCGTGCTTCGTGTCTCTCGATTAATCTTCCTCGCCGTTCAAATATCAAATTTTTTCTATAATTTATCATGACAATTTGAAGAATCAATGGTGTCACTAATTGTATTCATACACCATCTACCACAGTTGTTAATGCACGCCAGTAGCCCTTAAACCGGATGTGGTAATCTCCATACTATGGGGTGGCCGTGTTGTGATTTGAGGTCGAGAATAAAAATCGAGTTAAGAACCAAGTCTGGTGGTGAGTGTGGGCGAGAGCTGAGGAGGCGCGAATCGTTTCGTGATTGAAGGCCAATGTTTGTTTGATGTTGAGACTTACTTAAGATTGAAATATATTTTTAGAAATTGCTTACTGGGTTCAATAGCTGAATCTGGCCATATGGATTCGACAATTTGTTGATCTCAGTTAATCCTGTGGAGGAAAACGCTATATTAAAGGTATTTTTACTCGTAAAAACTGTAATTTTACACCAAACAGGAATTCAGGTGTTCATTTTCACCTTGACTTAACCAATAAATAAAATGTTTTTCCATTTTTGGAAAACAGGTGAATTGACTGCAAAATAAAATTCAAAATGGCCAGGGAACCTGTGATCCTGAACGTGTACGATATGGTATATAATTATTAGAAAATAATTGCTATTTGTATTTGTATTCTCCATTTTGTTATTTTATAGAATTGGATCAACGACTTATACGTCGCAAACGTGTTGGGTATTGGGGTTTATCACTCCGGCATTGAAATTTATGGCACTGGTGAGTAAATATGATTTTTATTTTTATTTTGTTTTATTTTGTTTTATTTTTTTGAATAGAATACGCTTACGGAGGACACCCATATCCATTTTCTGGAATTTTTGAAATTGCTCCACGTGATGCTGAAGACTTGGGCGACCAATTTAAATTCAAGTGAATTTTACATTGAAATTCTATTTAAAAGAAATTAATCGTAAAAATTGTTTCCAGGCAGTCCATTCACTTGGGATATACAGATTTTACCGAATTGGACGTTAGGAAAATTGTGATTGAAGCTGGGAAAGAATTTCGGGGTGATAAATATCATTTGATGAATAAGAATTGCAATCATTTTTCGTCCATGTTAGCTCAAGTACGTATTTCTTTTGACTGTGAATATCTCCAATGTCATGAATCCAATTTTTAATGGCGGTAAAACAAATTATGTTGCGAAATTTGAGGATGAAAGTCGTGCCAGCTGTCATGACATTATGAGTAATTCGATATTGAATGACTATTCGCGATTGTCTAAAGATAACAGTTTTTTTGTTATTTTATCACTTAAATATTAAATAATTTTTGCAGATTTTAAGCGGAAAAGAGATCCCAACGTGGGTCAACCGACTTGCCCATTTTAGTTCCTGTGTTCCGTTTTTACAACGTTGTTTGCCTCAGGAATGGTTGACACCAGTCGCTTTACAAGCGTCGCTCGTTGGCAGCATACCGACAGAGGACAGCACGTCCACCAGTTCGAGTAATAGCAATAGTCACAACTTATGAGGATAATGTTTAAAAAATTAATGTCGGATCATTAAGGTAAAAAATTAATTTAAAAAAACCTGTGGCCTTTGCTCAATGGAGTTGTCGCAACTGCATAGGGCGTTAAAACATGATTCACTACTTGTAATCATGGGTTCGTTGAATATAAATACTTTTTTTTAACATAACTTATTTTTAATAATATATGTGTTTTTTCAAGTTTCCTGTCACATTCCTACTTTAGTTCATTTGTTTCGTAGGTTTTACAAGAACTTTTGAAAATGTAAATCTGATTTCACACACCAAAAACAGAACTGTGATTAACCAGATGAAACAGTAGATAAACATTTTTTGATATTTTAAAGGTGCTTCCAGTTTATTTTTGGCCCCCTGTGAAACTTAGTCAAGATCTAGATGGAATTGTTTTTTTTTTAAACAAATTTTGTCTTTGATATATTATATTTTTTATTACTCATTTGAATAGGGTGTGTTTTTACTATAGAAATGTAACCTAATAGAAAATTGGTCAGTATTAACTTAAAATGGTAAAAACAATCTCTGTATAAAGATATAAAAGAAAAAATAAAATTTAACCCAGTAATGATCATCATCTTAAACGCTATGGTGTCATTGCATTTCCCATAACACGTTTTTAAATCAATTTACACCTAGAAAGTGTCAAATTTTAATTTGCTTTATTTTTAAACCGGGAAAAAACGACCGAATAAAACATAAAATAGGAAAACTTCCCTAAAATTGTCGTTTTGTTCATTATTTAAAGGTGTGAATACGGATAGGCCACAACAGAACACATTTAACGATATAAAATTGGTCAAATCACATTATTTATGCTTAGAAAACATCATTCTGTGTATAAAGAACCCAAAAAATAAAATTTAACCAAATAATTATTACCATCTAACTAATATAGTGTCATTATTTTCAATTGAAAAAAAATTAAGTTCCTGAAGGTCATTATCGAGTGGGATTTCAACGTCTCGATCAGTTACCTGAAATAATACATCAATATTTTATTTTTTTTCATACAGAAATTGTTATTTTTTAAATTAACCATTACCTTTTCTGGTTTGTAACTCAGGTTGATTAATTGTACATCTAATTTTAGTAGTTTTGGCAGCATGCTTTTTAATTTCAGCACAGACATAGTAACTGAAAATAAACTTAGTCTGAGAAAAACAATATCATGAAGAAAAAATTTATAAATTCGAAATAAAATATATAAAAATTGAAAATATTACGTGGCAATTTTTTAATTATTGGGGCCATGTTTGGTAAAAGTGGACTGCGTATTTTTAGAGACACTAATTTATTTTTCAGTGTTTGTTTAGCAATTTTTAATTCCGATTCCTCGGCCGCGCCATAATCTATAAATAAAAAGAGAAAAATAAAAAATTGAGATCTTTTATTTCATTTTGAAGAACCATCCATTTTACATACTGTTAACAAGTTCTAAATAACGCGGATGTTCGGTTAAAAACTCCAAAGGAAGAGTGCTCCCTGCGTCGATTAATTTTTGACCCTTAATTTTGATCCACAGCAAGCCATACTTCTTTAAGTAATCGATCTCTGCTCCCCTTCGCTCATCTGATGTCACCTGAAATGTTTGACCGACAATATGAAACTTTTATCACTAATATGTGACATTTATCACAACCTGGACACGATTTAACATTGTCAGTCCAGCAATTTTAGCAATGAACAGCTGGCGAACACATGGCGGTGTCTCTGTATCACAGATCGGGTTATTCCTCATTCGTAATTCTTTCAAGTTTTTTAATTTGTTCAATTCGGCAATATGTACCCACTATGAACCAAAAAAAAGAATTAAAATTTTTTAAATTATTTTAAGTGAAAAATTACTCATACTTTGTCGCATTTGTTATCATTGAGGCCGAGAATTTGCAGTTGTGGAAAGTTCGATGTCTTTTGCCCGGGTAAAGCATTTGGAAAGAAAATAGAATCGATTCCGCAATTGTTCAAATTCAAATATTCTAATCTGTAACAATAATTTTAAGATTGTGTTATAAAATCTACAGTAGCTTATTACAGTTGAACCTCGTTATAACGAATAGCAAGGAACCCGAAAATCTGTTTGTTATAACGAAAGTTCGTTAAAACAAACTACAGTACAAAATTTTTTTTAGCTCTGTAACTGAAAACAAATTCATTATTTATTTATACGCATTAATGATTTTTGTTTAAATTTTACTTTTTACGCTATTTTTTAAAATAAAATGTTCATTTTCATAAATTTAAAAAATGAAATTTTCTGGCACATAACTTGTGAATAAGTAAGCCATGTGATTAATTTTCAAAATTCGTTATAAAAAGGGCTTGTGGGTATTAAAGTGTTCTTAAAGACTTGTTCTTTATAACAAATAATTCGTAATATTAAAATTTGTTATACCGAAATTTTTTAACATGATGTTCTATGGGAAACCAACCAAGTCATCTAAAAAGATTCGTTATAACAAAAATTCGTTATATCACAGTTCGTTATAACGAGGTTCAACTGTAATGCTTTACTTAGGCAAGTGAGCAAGGTTTAAAATTTGTTGCCATCCTTCAATTTGATTCGAATCCATGTCTAATTTGTCCAGATTTTCAAAAAAGGACTCCGTTGGCTGAGAAATTATTCTGATATTATTGAACGCGATTACTAGTTCGGATATGTGAGGCCAAATTTCTGCGCAAGTCATAATCTGATCCCAGTCGTAACGAACTTTTGTTAAATAAATTCCACGCACAGTTTTAAATGCTGCTTTCAAATCACTATCGACAGGAATAGGAATGGCAAGTCGATTGTCACTAGAATAAATTTGGGAAAAAGAATCATTTTCGAGCATATTTTTTTATAAAAAAAATTAGAAATTAAAAATTTACTTCAAATGTAGGATTTTCAAATGTTTCAATTTTTTAATTATTCGAGCCACATCAATCCACGAAGCCAATAGATTTTGAGACAAATCTAATTCAACAACGTTTGGTGTCAACTCATCAACATTTTCATCATACGTGCCGAAAATTTTCATGGAATACAGACAGATTTCTTTCAACTGATGAAACTGGCTGAAAAATACAAAGACAAAATAAAAGTGTAATTTTTTCGATTTGACTAAAATATGAATAAAATATTTAGCACCTTTGAATCGCTCCAACTTTGTCAAATCCAATAAATTCTATCGGTTTTACTACACTATTTGATCCGACATAAGTTCCAGTTTGATCGGTCACTTTACTGTCGTTTTGAAACCCGTACTTTTGAATTACAGCATCCCAATAAGTAATTCCAAAATCCTAAAGATTCGAACTAATTAGCTAAAAAAATATCGGTAAATCTAGAAAAAAATATAACTTACTGCTTTTTGCAGTCGTAAAAAACTCCCCGATGTTGGGTTGCTGTTTAAAAAAGAAATAAATCATTACTTTACCATAGAAACGTTAATTACTAACCATAGAACAATACCTGGCTACAAAATACGCAACTCCTTCATGGGTGCCATCGTGTTTACCACGATTCGATAAATCCCAATCAATTCCTAACCAATTACCTATTACGAGCATAAAAACTAGATATAATAAACTCAATTAAAACATTAAAAATTTACCTTCAGTTGGCGGAATTGGACCGAAATAACGAACAGTACCGTAATGACCCGCGCTCACAATTCGTCTTCCGACGGGCGACTCCATCAATAAATTTTTCAACAATCTGTAAGAAAAATTATAAGATATATAAACAAATTTCCAAAAGTTAAATAACTATAATTAATTTAAAATGTTCAGACCATGAAAGAAATAACGACAACAAACGTATAAGTTTATTTATTGTTTATTTAATCCTCAAAAAACAAACTGGTACATAACAACTAAACATATTCCTCTATGCCACAATAATACGTGTGTACAAAGATTTAAAATTAAAAATGTCAAATAGGAATAATAAAAATTATTATTATTGTAAATTTAAAAACAATTTCTACGCTCTTTGGCTTGTGTTTAATTTTTAGGAAACTTTCAGCGCTTTTAATATAAATAAAAAAATCGTGATACAGTAGGAAACATTTCAAATATTGCAAGTAATCAAATTTAGGACACAAAAACTCGTTTCAGTATAAAAATTTATAAATGCAATGCTAGAGCATGCAAAAAGGCACATTTCAATACTTATCCCTACAAAGCAAAACTAATATTTAAATTTTTTTTATGTTATTTTATTTTATTTTATTTTTTTAATTGAATTCTTTTGGCATGTTTAACATTTAAATGCCTCAAAAAAAATCAATTGACACTACACTTTGTTTATCTTTCTAGTTAACAAGAAAAATCTTTGGCAAGTACTAGGAATCATTCATTTTCAATTAATTAAATTAATAATAATAATCAAAAAAAATTTGTAAATAAAAATTCTAGTGAACATTCAATTATTATATAATTTATCAATAAAAAAGGGGTATAACTAAATGCAAAAATAAAGAAAAAAGAAAAATAATTGCCAAGAAATGTGATTTGTGACAATTTAAAATAAAAATAGATTATGTCACTTTCAAAGTGCAGTTCTACATTTTTATAAAATTAAAAATACTGCTTTCAGCTAAACAACGCATAATTAATATTTATGATTGACATTATAGGATACAATTCACCGTTACTGACTACAAAACCACTTAAGGTCATATACTTCAAATTTAAAGGATGGTATTAATCACACAGAACTGTGCAAATAGGAAGGTAAAACACATGGCTTACAATGCATGCGGTGCATTGTAAACATTCACAATCAATTACAGGATAGGGCTACTCGGAAACGTAGTCGTTTTTCCCTGCTTTGCTAGTAAAAATCATCTAAATAAAAACAAAACTATTCTTCCAAATTGAGCATATTCAATAGTAAATTTAAACAATTTTTTCCATACTGAAATAAATGAAACTAAAAAAAAAAAATGATAAAATAAAATGCAAAGTGGAAAATGCTTCCCGAGTAACCCAATGGAAAAAAAAAAAAAAAAAAAGAAAAAAAAAATTTTAAATTAAAAAACAAAACAAAACAAACAAAAAAAAAACTCTGCTCCTATAATCACTTCTACAATTTAATTTTAAAATCTGTTAACATGATATATAATTATACACATTTCATGTGTACCTTAATATGATATTTATTATTAGTAATTAATTTTTTTCATTTCCACCTTTGCAAAATATTATTGCCTAGAATAAGAGGAACTTGGGAATGCATGTTTGGACATGACGGAACCTTCAGGTACCTGAAAACAAACGACCAATCAGCTTGGCACTCACTGAACGTAGCGAAATCTAATGGGTCCTCGCACATTTTCAGGATTAATCGCTTGTCCCTTTTGCAGAATCAATATTCTACCTTCCAATGCCAAATCGCTGCCTACATCTCTGACCAACTGCATCACACTTCGCCACCCATTAGGAAACAGTTTTCTCGCTACTTCTGAAGGACAGATACTTTTTTCCGAGCCTCGCTCTTGGGTTAAGCAAATTATTTCGTCGTGAATTAGTTTCCTGAGTGTTGCTTCGTCCTGCGACACCATTATGCTGACATCTTGAGCTGTGAGAATCGGCTTCGACTCTAGGACCGACTTTGTCTCGTTATCTTTCTTCAGTTTCTTGTTCTGAACTATGTCGTATCTCGACACTCGTTTCATGTCTCTGGACAGTTGCTGGCACCCGCTCGAAGACGATGAGCGGCCATCACAGTGTGCGAGGCTGCTGACGAGGCAGGAAGAGTCTTTCAGAGTCGCTTCTGCTGCAAAAATACACAGTTTTCAATTAAATTTGACTTTTTTCAACAAATATTCAAGTTTTTTACGTCTCACTCACCGAGATATACTATAATAAACGTGCAGTCGTTGTAAATAGACAAACTTTAAGACAAATAAATGTCGTTTTGGAGTCATGCCACTAATTGGTAATTATAATTAGATGGCAACGCGAACTTTATGCTAAAGGTAATGTTTGTTTGTTTCAAATAATTTCTTGATCAAAGTTAGTTAGTTTGACTTAAATTCTACAAAATTAAATTTTCTTTTTTTGTCAAAAAAAAAAATTTAATTTCGAAATGTGTTCCCGACTTGACGGTTTGAAAATCAAATAACCAACGACTTAAATTCGACCAATTTCGAATCGATAATCCACAATCCGCACCGATTTCCTTTCAAATCGCTTTCAACCAGACTTTTTGGCTTGAAAAAATGATAACAAATAATTTCCAGGTTAAGCCTAGTGAGGTGCGAAGAAAGCAAACCTACTTTATATTGTCCATGTTACTCCCATTTTTTCACATTTTTTTTGTTACTCAACACTCATTCACAAACTAAACCAACAAGATAACATTCTCTCGCGAAACTAACGGATTTATGTGTACGTAAAAAAATTCGTTTTTCACGCTAATTTATTATGTAGTTTAACTACTTACCCATCAGATATCAAGGACTTTGTGCGCCTTCTTTTTGGTAACGAAGGTAGCGCTTTATTACCACATCCTGTTTGAATTGTGCATAAAATTTCTATTTCCGGTAGCTCGATTAGTTTTGCCAATGACATCGAGATGGCGTTGCATTTCACATTTCGTAATTTCTTATTTTTTTTGTTCTTTCTTTTAAATAATAAAGAAATTAACGTGTCTTTGTTTTCTTAATTACTGTAATTTTAATTACGCATTTGGAGTGTAATAAAATATATTTTCGCATTAGTTACCGCTTGGAGTGCTGTAACAGACATGCGCGTACTGTACGCTCAACTCATTGGTTTCTTATCGAGATTTCTTACTGCCGGCTTAATCTCACACCTCGTAGTTCAGCTGCAGCCAATATAAACAAATATGGTTGTCGCCTTCTGCCGGACACTCAATGGTTGGATTCCATTTTTGATTCAATAGTAGACTTTAAGAAACAATAGAAAAAAATAGAAAAATGAGAAAAATAGTGTATTTAGTTATATTAAGTAATTCTGATGATAAAAAAACGCAGTGATGCGCAACATTGAACAGTGAACGGCCATAATTTGTGTGTTATTAACCACTATAGCCGCACCTGTCAGCTTTCGGAGTGCCTTTTAGACGTGTGCTTCCATAGATATACCAATCATGATAGTCGACATCAAAAGTTTGTTCATAGTCACTGCAACTGTGACGTTCCTAGGACTTGTTTTGCATAGAAAAAATGTGATAGAACATAATAAATCACTCGTCGTCAAGTGGCTACAAGAAAGTGGTTTTGCTAAGTACAAAAACAATATTCTCGATTCAGGTAGGAATGGTTTTATTTTCGATTTAAACAAATTAGAAATTTAAGATAAAAATTATTTATTTTTTTTTAATAACCCTTTGCGCCGCCATTAAAAAAAAAAAAAAGTGAACATGAAATGGAGAAAACTAAACTAATTTTGGGAGTTTTGTTTAACTGGAAAGGGAAAGCAGTTTGGATGATAGAAGAAAATAAATGATTCGGATGTAATGGGAGATGTGAAGTGGATTCTGCCACACACATGAAAGGGGAGGCTGAAGCTTATCGATCAATGGGTGCTCGGTTAACGTAACGTGCACTGCATTGGCTCTTATCACTATGACAACCTTGAACCAACATGTATGTAGTACATGTAGAGTATAACACAAATCAAAACTGAAAGACAATCGAGACGAGAAAAGGTGCTAGCATTTAGCATTTTACAATTTTTTAATGTAAGTGCTCGTTTTTTCCCATTTTGAATTTCCTTACGGTATTTTTTCATCTTTATATTTGTAATTTTTTTTTTTTTGGCTTTAACATCGAGTGTTTTCTTTCTTCAAATTGATCGGAAGCATCATGTTGCATGAAATCGGTTTCAATTTCAATTAATTAGTGGGAATGAGTGATGATTGATAACGAAGATGATTTTGTTTGACAAAATGCCAATTTTTGCACGAATTTGTTATTTCTATATTAAAATTGTCTTTCTTTTGGATTTTCTTTTATTTTCTTTTGTTTTTTATTTTTTAATTTTATTTTCAGGTGTTAGTAATTTTTTGGAGCTCATAGATACAGAGCATCCTTCGAAAGCATTGCTAAAATTTAAAAATGAAGATCGCGTGAGATTTAAAACAGCTGCACAGGGACTTAAAGATCAACTTATTTTGCAGCAGTGGTTTCAAGACAACAGTTTAAGTTCTTATCAGCAAAGGTAAGTGTCATTAAATGCCACAAAAACAATTTGCTTTTTTTTGCAGAATTGCAATTCGTTTCATGCAAAAAGCATATTTCCCGTGCTTTATGGTGAAATTCCAATTTGCTTAAAACGAAATGACGTGTTTTAGTAAGGAATTAATGCGCATTTAACGTAATGAATCCGTTTAATTAATGCAGTTGGAACGGTGCGAGTCCAGGGAATTTTATCTTTTTTTTTTTTTTTTTTTTCGTGGTTGTTGTTGCTATTGCATTCAAAATGGCCGGATTTAAAATGTTCTTTTTATTATTTCCAAGTTAAGAGGATCGTAGTTGATTGCTGTTTGATTTTGGCAGGCTTTTACCACCTTTACTTACGCTCGACGATGTGATTCAGGTTGATGACAGCCAGGTTGAGAAACTGATCGGAAAAGGGATTCGCGACTGGCAGCGAGCGAAGAAGACCTTGTCGAGCGAAGATGAACTGGAATATTTGAAGGAAGAATTATGGCAAAAATATGCGTTTTCAATTTTGCAAGAGATATGGACTTTAGGTAAGTTTTTATTGCCCTAATATTTATTTATTTATACATTTATTTATTTGGATGTAGATTTTTGTGTGTAGCAAATAAAATTTTTGTGAATTTAAATGAAAAAAAATGTTTTGTTTGAGATGTTGATCTTGTACGGACTAATGACATCGCTATAAAATCCATTAAATATGTAATTGAGTAGGTAACACTATTAAAATAACGCGGGTTTAGTCGTAAAAGACGTTTAATGTCCATTTAGGTAGAAGAAGCGATGATCGAAAGAAAGCTTTGAACAAGTTTGGATTGTTTTCTCAAATGCGATAGGAAAAAATGTTTACATAACGAGTAAACGATTAACGTTAACATGTGTGCATATTCTCTGGCTTGGAAACAGCTGTCAACATTAAAGTGAATGGAAAATTTTCAAAAGCACAATACAACATCTACAGTAGTATTACTATAATTCAATAAAAACGGGACAAACGCCACGAACATTAAATCGAATCATCTCATTGAAATAGAAAATCTCATATTTTATTGAAAATTTCCTTTTATCTAGATCATCGACGTCACATGCAGATAGTCATATCTGATTTTGAGAGTAAGCTTAGGCCTTAATAAACTTTGCTCGGATGAGTTTAGTTTTATCTTTAGCTAATGTTTTATTATTTTTATGAGTATTCGAGTGAATCATACAGTTTGTCATTGGTTTTGACAGCATCCTTGCAGAAATGTGCCATTAACTTTGGCCCGTTTGAGTTGATTGACAGAATAATCTCAGTAGTTGATGAAAATGATACTCCATGTTTTGCTTAGAAAAGAAGCGATGGCGGACATTAGTGAGAATACATTCGTAACATTGGCAGTTATTTTGTTGTTTTTGTGGTGGATAAAGCAATTCATCGACATTTTGTTGACAGTTTTAATTCATCTGATTTGTGCTGCATTTTTTAATAATTTAATCAACTTATGTAATTTTTTTGATTTTTATATTTATTAATTTTTTCACTCGAATTGATTCGTTTTTGATTTTGTTGCAGGGAGTATGCTTGTATTTTCGTTGTTTGTTGCCACATTGGTGGCTGTCGCAAGTATGACTCAACCTGTATTCCACTCTGATCCCAGCATCGTCAAACGGAGTTTGTTTGAGTATGTCATAGGGAAATACCTCGTTCCGCAGAATTGCAAAGTCAATTTCGATTGGGAAGAGCCTCAAGTTGTCGGCAATACCGTTTCCTTTGCAGCTAAGGTAAAAAAAAAATATACAAACTACACTTTTTTTAAATTTAAATCAAAATGACCAATATATTTTTTATTTTAGTTTTACCAGCGAAACGGAAGGCCGTACCCGATTTGTAATAAAGATAGTTTATTGGTTGAAATTACGCAAGGAAGCTACAAAGTTGCAACAGCGATGGAAATTGGCGGAACCGACCCAAATTTAGCCAATACTGCGCGGGTTAAATTCACGGTTCGCCGATCTGGCGAATATCGAATCTCAGTTATGGTTGGCAACAATCATGTCAAAGGGAGCCCTTTCATCAAACATTTCGTATCACGTAAATAAATTTAATGTTTAAATTGTTTAAAAATTTATAAATAATTTTTTGAATTTTTTTTTTACTTTAGGACCACCTGATCCATCTAAAACGGGTTTTGTCAATCATTGCTCGACTATAGTATGCGCGCAGAGTTTGTTTCATCATCTATTGATTGAACCGCGAGATGATTATAATAATTTATGCACTTTTGCTAACATTAATGAAGCTGTAGCGGGATATAATATGGTTGTCACGAAGGTAATTGCTTTTATAATCATTTATTTATGGAATTTCGATTAATAATGCAACACTTAATCAAATATTTACAGGCGGGTGAGCCGGAACCTACGAACAGTCAAGCTAAATTAAATTACGATCTTGAGTCTCATCGTTTGACTTTGCAATTTTGCCTAACGGAAGAAGGTTGTTACAGGGCATCTATAACCTATCACAATGAACCATTGAAAACGGGGGATTTTAATATTATTGTGCTCAATGGTAGGTAGATATGAATAAATTAGTTGTTTAAATATTTTTATGTGTAAAATTTTTTATTTTTTATTTTTTTTTGTATTATAGCAAAGGAAGTGGATGTAGTTGAGAAAAATGTAGTTAAAAAAAGTCACAATATTTGGTACGAGGCGAAACTTTTATCAGTAAATGAGGAAAAGTATTCTAAAGCTAAAAAGGTTTATTGTTACATTTCACCGAAGGTATAAATTTTAATATAAATAATAAAAGGGATTTTATTTTTGATATTTTTGTTGTGATTTTGGGCTTCTTCAATAGCAACTGACGATAAAAGAAACAATTTTTAAGTTTTTTCCAAAGCGTCTCGCTACATTTCGGTTATGTCCATCAACCAAAGTGAGTACATAACATTTATTTAGCAGTATTTGTCGTTCTAGTTGATTAATTTTTAATTTTTGCGCTCTAGTTTCAGTTTTGTGATGGGAATAATCAGTACGAAGAACCAGCATTTGTTGTTGATGATGGTTGTCAGCCTAAAGTGGAACTTATGACACCAGAAAGAAATGTAATCGCAGCTACTTTTACGCAGTTTTTATTGAAAAACATTGGAGGATCTGAAACGTTTAAAGACAAGCAAGAATTTTTTTATCACGAAGTACGAAATGTTCATAAAAAACGTTACCACGATAAGTTGCCAATCAAAATTCAACGTGACAAACTGTTGGAATCTGTAAGAATCTGCCTAAAACTGCCTAAAAGACATCAATCTTATGTGTTTTTAAAAAAAAAAAATCATAATTATAGTCATCCAAAGCTACAAAGAGCTTTACAACAGCGGATTGGTGCAAGAGCTTCGAAATAACATTTGTAGGAGAACAAGGTTTGCTCCTATTGAGTTTTTTACATTGCGATATTTTAATTTACTTTTTGCGTTTTAGGTCTCGATTGGGGTGGACTTCGAAGAGAATGGTTTGAAGTTGTGTGCTCCGAGATTTTTGATCCCGAAAACCAGTTATTTATGCGTTTTAAAGACGATAAACAAAGCTTAGTAAGTTGACGTCACCTTGCCGCAATTTAAAATTACAAATTAACTCGTTTAGGTACATCCAAATCCAAAAAGGCCTGCACATCTTAAGTTAAAACATTACGAGTTTGCAGGAAAAATTGTAGGCAAATGTTTATACGAATCTGCACTAGGGGGTTTGTATAGACAATTAGTTAAAGCTCGCTTCTCTCGCTCCTTTCTTGCACAACTAATTGGTTTAAGAGTTCATTACAAAGTAAGCATTTCGTAAATTAAAGACAAATATTTTGTGGGTACATAATGAATACAATTTGTGCAGTATTTTGAACAAGACGACCCCGATTTGTACGTGTCTAAAATCAAATATATAATCGAAAATGACGTCGAAGAAATGGAATTAACATTCACGGAAGAAGAATATAGTGACACGGGTCAATTACTAAAGGTAATTTGTTATATTGAGTGTTATTTTAATGTAACAAAAATGTATTTTTTTTAAGGTCGAAGAACTCATTACAAATGGTGCTCGTATATCAGTTACAAATCAGAATAAACTACAATATCTCGATGCCTTGGCTCAATATCGTCTTGCAACCAGCGTTAAGTTTGAAGTGGAAGCTTTTCTTAAGGGATTGAGTGATTTAATTCCTGATAGTTTGCTCAGTATTTTTGATGAAAACGAATTAGAGGTAAATTTGAATACACGGGTAGAGTTAAAGCTTGGATTAATTGATTTTGGTTTGCAGTTGTTGATGTGCGGTACTGGACATTACAGTATCGCCGATTTTAAAGCGAATCACACCGTTAGCGGTTCGTCTTACGAATTTAGAAAAGTAAATTGAGACGAAATTGGTTAAGGAAACGAATTTTTGCTAATTTGTTTATTCGGTTTAGGTTTTGGAATGGTTCTGGACTGCTGTATCTAATTTTTCAGAGGAGGAAATGGCTCGGTTGCTGCAATTTACTACCGGTTGTTCTCAATTACCTCCGGGAGGCTTCGCGGAACTCAGTCCTCGATATCAAATCACCGCAGCTCCAACGTTTGGCAATTTGCCAACAGCTCACACTTGGTAAATTTGAAAGTCATCCAAGATTTTAATAAAATTAAACGTTTTTTGTTTGTTTGCAGTTTCAATCAGCTTTGCTTACCCGATTACGACACTTACGAACAATTCGAAAAGGCATTATTACTAGCAGTGAATGAAGGAACCGAAGGGTTCGGTCTGGTTTAACAGAGACTTTTTATGGAAAAAATGTCCGTGAATCTCATACGCGTTTTTGAAACGAATGTGAATTTTCAACACAGTTTTTAGTAGAGTCATTGTCGAATTCTGCATAAAAAATACCGTAATTTGTTGGGATTTTTACCTAAAAACTTGTAAAAATGTCTATACACATTTTTAAAAGATCTTAATTCATCGTAATAATCCTGATTCATAACGCATTGTTTGATCTAAGGGACGTAGCACACTTTATTGTGATATTCCGTTTTTGCTTTGATAGCGCTTTAGTTTAATTGCTTGTTTTCTCTCAGGTATCGGTTTTTAAAAGTTCTTAATTCCAAACCTAACAAAACTTCTGTTTTATTTATCCAAGAAGGAATGGAAAACACCGTCCAATTCTTGTTGTAATAATTTATTTGGTTAATGAATAACAAATTAGTAAATGCTTGTTACAGGGGGTAAAATAATCAATTTTTTGTGCATTTATTTTTATTTTTATAGACATATTTAAATGATTTTTTTTACGTTTGTTTTGTTTGTTTTTTGGTGAATTTAATATTACTACTTAAAATCAATTTTTAAAATTTTTTATTTATTGTATGTAAGTTTTCAGTGTGTTTTTTTTTTTTTTTTTTTTGTAATTTATTCGGTAATTCCTACGTACATTGCAATACATTCGTATTATTATGACGTAATTTGTTATAACCTGTTTCTGAATAAAAAAAATATTTCCATTCCACCTGCAATGATTTTATTTTCATAATCGTGAAACCGTCACTTCTGTCTCTGTTCCGAGGGGCTCTTTAATCATTACATCATCTACAATGCTCAACTTATGTACATCGTTTTTGTCTACTTTCTGCTGATTTTCTACGTCCGTTTCAGCGTTTGAAATTGCATCCTGTTTCCGCCTATCATGGATCAACCATCTGTAATTTATACGAGTAACTGAATTCAGTTTAACTTGAATTTCAAGGTCGTTTGCTTATGAAATAACTTACAATATAGTAAGTATTACGATAAAAAATACTGCACAGCTGACCATGAATACAGTTCCCGGAAAACTGTTGATGGTTAAATTATAAACTTGGCTGTACATAACTCCAGACACGATTGGAATTCCTGATTCTATCACAGCCAAAACTGCAAATGCTTTTCCTAATTAATTAAATTTAAAAAAAAAAATTAAATGTTGGCCATTGTTGTATTATTATATCAGAAATAATAAAATATACTCAAAAACTTACCTACTTCATTAGCTTCCAAACATTTAGTCATTAAAGATCGAATTGGTGGCCCAGAGCATTCATAAAGTAATGGAATTGCACCTAAACAATTGCATCCCATTGAAAAACCATTTTCAATCACAAACAATACTAGGTGCATTCAAAGTTTCAACATGAGTTTTGAAGTTTTTTTCAACAGTAAAAACAGAAAACGCCTAACTAATAGCTGTGTAGATGTGTGAGGTGGTTTGGTTTTATGTCTGTTTGTGGCAGGGGGGTAGCTTAGATCCACTTTTCGGCGGAAAAAAAGAAAAAAATACAATCTGAAAAAAAAATTTTAAAAAATGCCAAATTTTGATTTTGCTTATAGTGCACCCATGCACAACCTGAGGAAATGTGGCACGCAGCTTTTTTAAAACTGTTTGAGCAAGATGAACCAGACGTATAGTACTGTAGATCAGTGCTACTCAAAGTGGGGTCCGCGGACCAGTACTGGTCCGCAAGCCAGTTGCTACTGGTCCGCAAATAAGTTTGATTCATTAGCATCAGGTTGTTTTAGAAATAAAATTTTCCACTGATAATTACTTGGGCAAAGCTTTGTGACGGTTTAAAACCGTAGTTAATGCCAAAATTTTACGCTAGATGGCGCAAATGCGCCAAAATAACGTCAACCTTTCCAAGAAGTCATAAAACGATCGTTTTATATGAATACGACCTAACAGTACAAGTTTATGTCTATAAAAAGAACAACAGAGTATAAATAGTTTATTGCAGAATATATCCAGACCAAAATCTATACCAATTCAATAGAATTGGTAAAGTTGTTGAACACCTGTTAGGGATTAACCACCCCTTCGGACTCCTGGACAGCAAAAGTGTCCTGCGTATCCGCTCCCCCTAAGACCCCTGTGGGGCAAAAGTGTCCTGGGTATCCA